>JADBJO010018881.1:0-18835 GCA_016801955.1 Conus betulinus
CTATTGATAACGACAGACAGTATCGGAACAGTGCGTGCTTGGAAAACATTGTTGCCGAACTTACCGAAGTAATGAAACTGTAACTAAGGAAATAACTTAGCAACGGAAGAAGCGGAAACGAAGGGAGAGTCAACGAATCTGTACGAGCCAAGGAGGCAACGTTAGAAGTACATTTATAGTTTAACTTTTCATGGTAGCAGAGCGTAAGTATGGCGCAAAACTTTAAAGTACCGCCGAGTCTAGGACCGGACACAGTATATGAGACGTGGAAAAACGAACTTGAAGTTTGGAAGCTAGTGACAGACATGAAGCCTGAGAAACAAGCATTAGCGGTTACGTTATCACTAACGGGACAAGCTCGAGCGAGAGCTTTGGAGATCGACGCTGCAGAACTGAACACCAGAGATGGTATGAACGTTTTGATTACTGCTCTTGATGCTCTCTTTTTCAAGATGAAATTGATCTAGCGTATTCTTCATATTCGGATTTTGAGTCATTTAAGAAAGGGCAAAGCATGTCAATGGCTGATTACATTGTAGAGTATGAAAGAAGATACACGATCTGCAAGAAATACAAGATGGAGTATCCTGATGCAGTATTGGCGTTCAAACTATTGGACAATGCAGGTTTGACAGAAAAAGAAAAACAGTTAGTGCTGACTGCAGCATCTGATAGAAAATTTTCTTCTATGAAGTCTGCTTTGAAAAGAATTTTTGGAGGTCATTCAGGAGCCAAAGTTGAGGATGAAATCATAGTGAAACAAGAAGAAGCGTTTGTGACAAAGAACAGTACAAGATACAGACGAAGTAGATTTCCAGATCCACCAAATTCAAGGGATCAAAGAACATGGCCAAAGAAAAGTTCCAAGAGGCTCAAATCCACTGGACAAATATGGAAGGAGAACAAAGTGTGCTGTTTGCCAGTCAGTGTTTCACTGGGCCAAACAATGCCCACACAAAGAAGAAGTAAGAAGAATGACAGACACTAACACTGAATATTATGAAGAATGTGAAGAACAATGCAACTTGGCATTATTCACTAAAGAACACAGTACAGAGAATGAGATACTGATGACAGAATCTTATGGCTGTGCAGTTATTGATACAGCATGTACCAAAACTGTCTGTGGCAAGAAATGGTATGAAGAATATGTGAATAGACTAGAAGAAGATCAAAAGAAAGTCATCAAGAAAAAGGCAAGTACAAAGATTTTCAGGTTTGGAGATGGTGCTCAAGTGCACTCATACATGAATGTGACAATCCCAGCTCAGATTGGCAAGACAAAGTGTAACATTGAAACAGAAGTTGTGGATATAGAACTTCCACTCTTGCTGAGCAAGGATTCTTTGAAGAAAGCAGGGACTGTTCTGGATATGTCCAATGACAAAGCCACGATGTTTCAACAACCTGTGGAGCTAAACTACACCTCAACTGGACATTATTGCATTGATATTGTCGGAAACAAAGGAGTGATGCAAAACGATGGTGAATCCTGCTGACCTTGGAAAATCTAGATGAAAAGAACAAACAAAATCACTTCTGAAACTTCACAAACAGTTTGGGCATGCTTCAGCAGAGAATCTGAAGAAGTTAATGCAGAATGCAGGAGTTAAAGACATAGATTTGTTCAAGAAAATGAGAAAGTTAGTTGAAGAGTGTGATGTATGTGCTGGACACAGAAAAACGCCGCCAAAACCATCAGTAGAATGCCTTTGGCAAATGACTACAATCAAGCAGTGGCTGTCGATCTTCATGAGCTTGGCAAAAATGTCTGGTACCTTCACATGATTGACCAGTTTACTAGATTCAGTGCTGCTGCAATAATCAGAAGCAAACAGTCATCAGTCATAGTACACAACTTCATGAAGTACTGGATTGCAGTGCATGGCCCACCAGAAGTACTGATAAGTGACAATGGCAGAGAATTTAGCAATGATGAATTCCATGACATGTGTGAAAACTTCAACATTGAAGTGAAAACTACAGCAGCCTACAGCCCGTGGAGCAATGGTCTGATGGAACGTCACAACCAAACCCTTTCCAACATTCTGCTGAAAATCATGTCTGACAGGAAAGATCTGGATTGGGAGACAGCACTGTGCTGGGCACTGGCAGCCAAGAACAGCATGGTCAACACACATGGCTTCAGTCCCTATCAGCTGGTGTATGGGAGAAATCCAAACTTTCCGTCTGTAGTCAATGACAAAATTGCCTGCTCTGGAAGGCACCACCAGAAGCAAGACGGTTGGAGAACACATCAATGGTATGCATGCGGCCAGAAAGGCATTCACAGAAGCTGAAAGTTCAGAGAGACTGAGAAGAGCTTGAGAACACAGACACGATCCTCATACGATGTATATCAGATGGGAGACAAGGTCTACTACAAGCGCCCAAATAATGAAGAATGGAAGGGACCAGGAAATGTGATAGGACAAGATGGAAGTGTGATTTTTGTGCGTCATGGTGGAACTCTAGTCCGAGTACATCAAACTAGATTAAGAAAAGTGAAAGAAGAACAAGAGAAAACAAACCCTGAAGCTGAGTTTAACTCACAGTCTTCCACAAGCAACAGTTATGAGGAGAACAAAAGCTCACAGTACACCAAACCTGCTCGTGAAGAGGAAGACAACACAGAGAACATCTGTACAGAAACATTACCAGACTTTGATACAGAATCAGACACTGAATCAGATGAAATGAATGAAACAAATGACATAAACACAAAGAACATTGATTCAAGAAACTCAAAACAGGCCAGATGATTTCATATGAACACAAAGACAATGGAAAGCGCATATCTGCAAAGATAATAAACAAAGCTGGAAAATCAACTGGGAGAAACAAAAACTGGTACAACATTGAGTGCACAGAACCAAAAGAATATAAAGGAGAAAGAATGTCAGTGGATTTAACCAAGGTCAACAAACTTGTTATATCATCTGCAGAGTGTGACTTGGCATTGTGCTCCGAAGACACTGTCATGATGATAGAAGTTTGCTTTGAGAAAGCCAAACAAGAAGAAATGGAGAGCTGGCAAAGAAATCATGTATATAGTGAAGTGGAAGCTACTGGACAAAGATGTGTTTCAACCAGATGGATATGTACAATGAAACAAACTAAACAAGGAATGACTCCCAAAGCTAGACTACTAGTGGCGCGGGGATTTGAAGAAATAGGAAATGACGACATTTCAAAGGATTCCCCCACTTGTGCAAGTGAATCACTGCGAGTGATTCTCTCTATTTTCGCCCAAAGAAAATGGAGCCCATGCTCTATGGACATTAAGACAGCCTTTCTGCAAGGAAAAGAAATCGACAGAGACATTTTTGTGAGGCCACCGAAAGAAGCTCACAGCAAAGGAAAGTTGTGGGCATTTAGAGAAATGTGTGTATGGACTAAATGATGCTTCTCTGCAGTGGTACAAACGGGTCAAAGATGTTATGCAAAAACTTGGAGGAAGGATGTCAAAAGTTGACCCAGCAGTCTTCTACTGGATGACTGGAGATGAGGTGATTGGCATCTTAGCATGCCACGTGGATGACTTCATCTGGGGAGGCACAAAGGTCTTTGAACAGAATGTGATTGAAGAAATCAGAAAAACATTCAGGGTTGGTAAGGAAGAAAACAAAGCTTTTCAATACATTGGCATGGAGCTGTCCTCTGATGGACACACAGTGTGTCTACAACAAACCAAGTATGGAGACACTCTGGAACCCATACCCATTGACAAAAGAAGAACAAAACAGAAACAGGACAACATGACAGCTGAGGAGAAACAGATATACAGGTCCAAAGTTGGTCAGATTTTGTGGATATCTCGTCAGAGTCGTCCTGATGTAGCATTTGATGCATGTCAGCTTTCTTCTAATGTGAAAGGTGGGAAAGTGGAACATCTATTGGAAGCAAACAAAGTCATCAAAAAGATCAAATCAGAACATGTTACGCTGAAATTTCAACACCTGGAATCTGAAACACTGAAACTGATGGTCTACACAAATGCTTCTTTTGGCAACCTCAAGGATGGAGGAACTCAAGGCGGCTATATCATCTTCCTTGCCATGAGAAGGAGAGGTCATTCCTATTTGCTGGAACTCCAAGAAAATTCACAGAGTGGTACGAAGTACACTAGCTGGTGAGACACTGGCTATGGCAGAAGGACTTGATGTAGCAATATTTGTGGCAACATTGTTCACTGAAATCACCACAGGAAAAGCTTCCACTGACAGTCTACCTCTTGTCTGCCTGACTGATTGTAAGTCACTACATGATGCCTTGAAGTCCACAAAGCAAGTGACAGAAAAAAAACGGTTGAGGCTTGAAATCAGTGGGATCAAAGACTTGATGGAGAAAGGCATTGTGGAAGAAGTGAAATGGTCTGACACACATCAACAGTTAGCGGACTGTCTACCAAGAGAGAGAGCTTCACCCACACTGCTGCTGAGAACGCTGGAAGAAAGGAACAATCACTGCATAGACTTTTGAATTTTTTTTTTATTACGTTTTATTTTTTATAAAAGACAGAGATGAGTATGATAATGACAGACAGTATTGGAACAGTGCGTGCTTGGAAAACATTGTTGCCGAACTTACCGGAAGTAATGAAACTGTAACTAAGGAAATAACTTAGCAACGGAAGAAGCGGAAACGAAGGGAGAGTCAACGAATCTGTACGAGCCAAGGAGGCAACGCTAGAAGTACATTTATAGTTTAACTTTTCAACTATAACCACAGCCAATACACATGGTCTTTCATTACTACAGCCCACAGGCAACTACACATGGTCTTTCATTACTATAGCCCACAGCCAACTACACATGGTCTTTCATTACTATAGCCCACAGCCAACTACACATGGTCTTTCATTACTATAGCCCACAGGCAACTACACATGGGTCTTTCATTACTACAGCCCACAGGCAACTACACATGGTCTTTCATTACTATAGCCCAAAGCCAACTACACATGGTCTTTCATTACTATAGCCCACAGCCAACTACACATGGTCTTTCATCACTACAGCCCACAGCCAACTACACATGGTCTTTCATTACTATAGCCCAAAGCCAACTACACATGGGTCTTTCATTACTACAGCCCACAGGCAACTACACATGGTCTTTCATTACTATAGCCCACAGCCAACTACACATGGTCTTTCATTACTATATAGCCCAGCCAACTACACATGGTCTTTCATTACTATAGCCCACAGCCAACTACACATGGTCTTTCATTACTATAGCCCAGCCAACTACACATGGTCTTTCATTACTACAGCCCACAGGCAACTACACATGGTCTTTCATTACTATAACCCACAGCCAACTACACATGGTCTTTCATTACTACTACTACACAGCCCACAGGCAACTACACATGGTCTTTCATTACTACAGCCCACAGCCAACTACACATGGTCTTTTTCATTACTATAGCCCAAAGCCAACTACACATGGTCTTTCATTACTATAGCCCACAGCCAACTACACATGGTCTTTCATCACTACAGCCCACAGCCAACTACACATGGTCTTTCATTACAATAGCCCAGCCAACTACACATGGTATTCATTACTATAGCCCACAGCCAACTACACATGGTCTTTTAGGGGCTGTCAAACATTTATGGGGAAAAAGGTCGCAATGTGAAAAAAGATTGCATCCTGTGAATGATTAGATTGTAAAAAAAAAAAAGCCACAAATCCACAAAAGACCTAATCCTATGACAACTGAACAGTTGACATCCTTCAAGGTGGACAAGACCCAACCCTATGGTAGTAAACAGCTGACATGCCTCAGGTGGACAAGACCCAACCCTATGGTAAGTAAACAGCTGACATGCCTCAGGTGGACAAGACCCAACCCTATGGTAAGTAAACAGCTGACATGCCTCAGGTGGACAAGACCCAACCCTATGGTAAGTAAACAGCTGACATGCCTCAGGTGGACAAGAGAGACCTGTGCTGACGATGCCAGGCACTCTGATGGATTGTTCTCTCCCAGATCAGATAGAGAAAACTACAACAATGATAACATGTCAGAAAAAAAAAAGACATGGAGCACAAGAATCCATGGGCAGCTAAACTGCAGAGAGGACAGTTAGCGTCCACTCTTGGCAGGGGTACAATTTTATCACATGGTCCATTCCCTCCCCCCCCCCCCCCCCCCCCCCCCCCCCCGAAAAAAAAAATAATGATAATAAATAATCTAAAAAAATTGAAATGCTGGCAAGTTATACTGGGTAAGAGTGACTAGAATATCACCTTAATGATCCAACCATCTGACATTTCCCATTAAAAGTCAAATCTACCACACTAAAACATTGTATCCCTTTATCATTTTGCTTGCCATTTTCTTTAAAATATTTCATTTTGTTCTTTTCAGGCACCGTCTTCTTGTCTACCTTCTATGTCAATGGTTGACTCTCCATTAGCTGACTGGGCTCCGCCTGTATGTTCCTGGCTGACTGGGATCCACCATCTTCACCCCCTTTTTCCTTATTCCCTTCCCCTTACTCCATCACCATCCACTCTCTCCCATCTCTCCCCTTACCCTACCCCCTCCCCCCGTCACACTGAAACCCATCTTCCATGATGGCAAGTTAAGCTCCATTCTGGGGCTGGAAGAGGCTCGGCATCATACCAGAATTTTGAACCTAGGGGGGATAAATGTCGTGGACACCTACCAGTCATGCTCTGCTTATCTTGCCAGAAAGTCTTGCCTTCTGTTTGTGCATCTAAGCCTGTGCATCAGTTATAGAGTATGGTCACCATGGACTTGGAACACAATTCCTTTCATGACCATAAAGCAGTAGCTACAAGCAAACATGAATGAATAAACATGGGAAGAAATGATGTGGCAAGAGCATTAAGATTTGGTGCACGATCGCTGGGCATGATTTCTATCTGTGATGGCAGAATAGTATGCTTGTATTATTTTACCTCATTCTTGAGGCGTTGTGACCTCCATGGAGCGGACACTGGGGCTGGTGGAGGGAGAACATCATCCAGAGGATGAGGGGGACCAGGCACCAGTGGTGCCCGTGCCCTAGGATGTGACATCTTTTCTTCAGAGTCGATGTCTGTGGTGACAGCAGAAGGGACGGGTTGTTGCTGCGGTGAAGACTCTGGTTCCTCATCTGGCAGACTGCTGGGTGGGAGGAGGTCTCTCTGGCTGACGACCCTCACCGGGCCACCTGACAGTGGCAGGACAGCACACACCTGCTTACATGGGTTGGCGCTGACACAGCGCCGGTCAGGCTGCCTGAAGTCCTGGATCTTGTTGTGGCCCAGTCTGACGCTCTTCTTCCAGTCCATACTAGACCTCCAATCGCTGACCGTTTCTAGGACCATCTGTCAAATTTTTAAGAGTAAGATTTATTTTTGTCCTTTGTCAGTATTGCCCAGACAGGTTTTCTATCCCTATACACACACAGAGTTACCTGAATGAAAGATGAATGATACAACAATATGGAATACAACACCGTGGTGTTTTTTGTTGTTGTTGTCTGAGATCCAAAAATGTTCACTAGGTGCATGAGACCCAACTTATTCATGCAACATACATTGCCCTGTTTGATGCAACATACTGTGTACCCCATGATCCCCACACTGCATGTGGACATATACACATCCTTTTATCATCATAATATAGATGTCGCTAGTGATGCAAAAACGATTCATGTTTAACATTTATAACAGTTAATGTGTGTGCGCATGAACACATGTGCACACAGACCTTCACAGCTAAAAATGGATTCAATAGATGAGTCGCCCTCACTGTCCAGTCATCTTTGTCCATAACATCTATTAATCAAATCAATAAATAATGAAGCCAAATTCAATAATTAATAACCAATCAATAAATAATGAACATTAATCAAATATCAGTCCTATTAATAACCAATGAATAAATAAATGAACATTAATCAAACATCAGTCCTATTAATAACCAATGAATAAATAAATGAACATTAATCAAACATCAGCCCTATTAATAACCAATGAATAAGTAAATGAACATTAATCAAACATCAGTCCTATTAATAACCAATGAATAAAAATAAATGAAAATTAATCAAAACATCCCTATTAATAACCAATGAATAAATAAATGAACATTAATCAAATATCAGCCCTATTAATAGCTAATCAATAAATAAATGAACATTAATCAAATATCAGTCCTATTAATAACCAATGAATAAATAAATGAACATTAATCAAATATCAGCCCTATTAATAACTAATCAATAAATAAATGAACATTAATCAAATATCAGCCCTATTAATAACTAATGAATAAATAAATAAATGAACATTAATCAAATATCAGCCCTATTAATAACTAATGAATAAATAAATGAACATTAATCAAATATCAGTCCCTATTAACAACTAATGAATAAATAAATGAACATTAATCAAACATCAGTCCTATTAATAACTAATCAATAAATAAATGAACAATCAAATATCAGCCAGCCCTATTAATAACTAATCATAAATAAATGAACATTAATCAAATATCAGTCCTATTAACAACTAATGAATAAATAAATAAACATTAATCAAATATCAGTCCTATTAATACCAATGAATAAATAAATGAACATTAATCAAATATCAGTCCTATTAATAACCAATGAATAAATAAATGAACACTAATCAAATATCAGCCCTATTAATAACCAATGAATAAATAAATGAACATTAATCAAATATCAGTCCTATTAATACCCATGAATAAATAAATGCACATTAATCAAATACAGTCCTATTAATAGCCAATAAATAAATAAATACACATTAATCAAATATCAGTCTTATTAATAACCGATAAATAAGTAAATGCACATTAATCAAATATCAGTCCTATTTATAACCAATCAATAAATAAATGCACATTAATCAAATATCAATCCTATTTATAACCAATAAATAAATAAAAATGTACATTACTCAAATAGTAGACTACCTTTTCGGTCATCAATTAAGCTGAATATTTTTAGTTGCTATTGTCGGGGAAAGGTTGGGGGGTGCATAATTTCAGTTATGAGCCCATCAATGGAATTTTCTTCCAAACCACAGATGGCTGGATCTTGTCAGCTCAGCCTCGTTTCTTTACAAACCACAAGTAGTTGCACATTGGTTATTTGTGTGCATATCTCAGAGTCCTCACCCAAGATGATAAAAAAAAAAAAAAAAAAAAAAATCAAATGTGATGACCCAGGCATAGCCACTAACGAACCCCCGGGGTGCATGGATAGCTGGGCAATGTCCATGTCTCTCAGACTGTGCTGGACACACTGTTGGCTGCCTGGTGTATGTGAACACTCCCATACAGGCTAGTCCCCCCCCCCCCCCCCCCCCCCCCCCCAATGGTCTGGAGCTCTGCATGATGTTACTTGCCTCTACAAACAGTCTTGGCTGTTGACGAGTCCAGATGCCCATGGGCTTGTTCATTCTCTTCACCAGTCCTGGTGGAGCATCAGCTGTTGGCTCGCTGGATGAATGTCAGCGTAGTATTGCTGCTTTGTCACATGACGGCTGCAGCTTTCAACACTGAATCTGGTGAATATCAGACAGCCACTTGATGTGCAGGAATGCCGAGCGCCTCTCTGTAGATCCTCCTCTATGGATCTTCTGTAAACCTCTCTGTAGATCTTCTGTAAGCCTCTCTGTGCATCTTCTGTAAGCCTCTCTGTGGATCTTCTGTAAGCCATACCGACAGCGCAGTCCCTCACACTTTCATCAAGCTTCCTAGAAACAGAGTTATCATCAGCAACAGTTACTACAGGTACAAATCTATGCATACTCATGCTACAACTTGCCTTACCATTTTGACACATAGTCTATGCTGTCCTTACAAAATGAGAATAATCTTATCAATCATATCATTAAAATATAAATAAATAATCAGTTACATTTTTTTTTTTCAAAAATTAGAGTACAGAAACAGCCACTGAATAGGGGCGCCACATCAAATGACATAACTCTCCTGCATCTCTACTAACTCTCGGACACACCTCTACTATCTGACTCTCATGAACTGTGTCACATCCATGACATGACATAACTCTCAGACATCTCTCTAGACATCTGACTCTCATCATGAACTGTGTCACATCCATGACATAACTCTCAGACATCTCTACTGTCTGACTCTCATGAACTGTCACATCCATGACATAACTCTCAGACATCTCTACTGTCTGACTCATGAACTGTGTCACATCCATGAAATAACTCTCAGACATCTCTACTGACCCTCATGAACTGTGTCACATCCATGACATAACTCTCAGACATTTCTACTGTCTGACTCTCATGAACTGTGACCAACTTCTTGGTTGTTGAATGTGTGTTGGTGTATACAATTCACTTCTGTAAGACTCCTCAAGCGTGGCCTTAATGCATTCATTTATGGTGTTAAATGTCAGCATTTTATTTCTTGACTCCTTAAGCGCGGCCTTAATGCATTCATTTATGGTGTGTGTCACACACCCATGTTTGTGCACATACACACTTGCACTCACACAGTATGCTTACTTTGTATGCAACGCACAATCACTCCATTCACCCAAAGGAGCATTATCACCACAAAATTAAGTTTTTTTTATAAAACGCTCCCTTTTTACTCAATAATAAGAAAAGGGTCTTAAATCTTCTTTTCACTTCAGTACGTTTTCCAACAATTATTTCTTCTCTTCACAAGGTATTTCCCCACATACAAACAATAATACAATATTCAAAGTTTTATCAAGAATCAAACACACGCACACATATTACACTATCAGTTCATTATATTACATAATTGCAGTAAAGACAAGTGATCTTGACTTGTCGAGGAGCTTTCGTACACTGGGCTGTACCACCTCTGGACCACCACAGTCTGGATCCTCACTAGACTGGTACAGCATAGTCGGGAACACCACTGGACGCTTCTAGGGAATAAGTGACAAGCCTACCCTAGTACAGTAGTAGACTTCCAGTCTACATCTACACTCGATACTTGAGTGAAACTTGCCACGCCAGGCATGTTACACCCACCAAGGGTTAAGCACACCCAAACCAGGGCTGCATCGGACAAACCAGTCCAACCATGTAGCACACCCAACCCAGGGTTGCATAGGACAATCCTAGTCCTGACTATATTAAAACCCATGAGGGTTACAATTGGACATCATCCTATGTCCGTGTCCAGAGCTCCTCTGAAGTAACAATAATCTTCCACCCTTCCTCACATTGGGTGAACACACTTCACAATCCACTCAGCGTCCCACTCTTCCACATGACCGGTGGTTGCACTCCATGAATACAAAAAACCATCAAAACCGTAGGTTCCATTCCACAATCGCAAAATTTACAAAATCTCTTAACACTCTTTTCTTTGACATGAAACTTCCATTCACATAACACTTTACCCCGTTCGCATTACAGTATGCAGCCTGCACACAGTTTTCCTCTAAACCTACTGGAGAAATAATGCCCACGTGAAAAGCTTCAATCCATTTTCAACTCACATAACAGTTTACATGGCACACGCACACTCAGGTTGAGTCTACAAGTCCTTTCAAAGCACCTACTATTAGCTCTGTGGTAGAATGTAACAGCCTATCTGGAATTTTGGCCAACATGTGAATGACACTGGCTGTTGAAGCACTTTCCAACAACATTTTGGAAACATTCTTAAAAACAATATGGTCATGATGAGTACAGACCAATATCTTTAGAACTTAATTTACATTAAGTCACATTCTTATATGTCAGTTTTGAAGTTATGTATTGAACACTGAAAATTTCTTGGGATCACCCCCTGAGTGCAAGAAAAAAGATGGCACAAAAGAGAAGCTCCAACCTCATATTCAACAACCTGCTCAGACTTCATACACAACAACCTGCTCAGACTTCATACACAATCACCTGCTCAGACTTCATACACAACAACCTGCTCAGACTTCATACACAACAACCTGCATACACAACTTCAGACTTCATACACAATAACCTGCTCAGACTTCATACACAATAACCTGCTCAGACTTCATACAATAACCTGCTCAGACTTCATACACAATAACCTGCTCAGACTTCATACACAATAACCTGTTCAGACTTCATACACAATAACCTGTTCAGACTTCATACACAATAACCTGCTCAGACTTCATACACAACAACCTGCTGACTTCATACACAAGAATCTGCTGACTTCATACACAACAACCTGCTGACTTATACACTAGAACCTGCTTAGACTTTCATACACAAGAACCTGCTGACTTCATACACAACCACCTGCTGACTTCACACACACAATAACCTGCTCAGACTTCATACACAATAACCTGCTCAGACTTCATACACAACAACCTGCTGATTTCATACACAAGAACCTGCTGACTTCATACACAACAACCTGCTGACTTTATACACTAGAACCTGCTCAGACTTCATACACAAGAACCTGCTGACTTCATACACAACCACCTGCTGACTTCACACACAATAACCTGCTCAGACTTCATACACAATAACCTACTCAGACTTCATACACAATAACCTGCTCAGATTCATATTACATGTGTGATTCATTCACATTGTGCACATTGCACATGCCTGGTCAATGGGGGCACAGTGAAACCACCACACCGACAGTTTTTCTTCTTTCCAGCGATTTACACACAAACTCAAACTTAACTCTTAAAATTCTTATCAATATCTATCTATCTATCTATATGTGTGTGTGTGTGTGTGTATATATGTGTATGAAGTCTGAGCAGGTTCTTGTGTATATATATATATATATGTTGACAGCTGCCAAATTACTGCTAATTACCCTCACACAGGTTCATGGTTATCAATGTGATAAATGGTGCCCTCATTTCTGATGTGATTTTCTGTTGATTTTTTTTCCCCAAACCCACCCTCTTTTGATCTCTAATTTTTGTGACAAGTGACTACATGTTTTTTTTTTCTCCCACTTGGGACAACAAATGACCAGTGTATTAGTGTTGACAAGGCATAAATCAGTCTATAGCTATGCTAATGTGAAAGTGTTGACAAGGCATAAATCAGTCTATAGCTATGCTAATGTGAAAGAGTTGACAAGGCATAAATCAGTCTATAGCTATGCTAATGTGAAAGAGTTGACAAGGCATAAATCAGTCTATAGCTATGCTAATGTGCAAAATCGTTCGTCACTGAAAATCGTGCCCAAGTCGGTCTGCGTATGAATGTGCATGTGTGTGGGTACATGTGAGTGTGTGGGTACGTGTGTGTGTGTGACTGTGCGCTTGCATGTGTGTGTGAGTTGAGAGCCATTTCCATTTCAAAACTGTACAAAGTGTGCAGTGTTGTTTAAAGGAGAGAGGAAGAGTGGTAGCAGAGTGTGGACGATGGACTGAGGAGAAGAGGGGGATTGGGACTGGCTGACAAATGGGTAGAAACATGTAGTGGGATGTATGAGGAGGGGGAGCAATAAGAAAAATGCATCCAGTCCCCCCCCCCCCCCCCCCCCCCCCCCCCGCACATGTGCCACCACTACCATCACCACCTTGCACAGATATTGTGACTGAATACTTCTCTAGAGCCTGTTCATCTGCACACCAGAAACACACACGACACTGACAGTGTCGAGTGACATGCATGATATTCTAGAACCATGTATTGTACATCTTCAACAGGACACCCAGCCCCTTCCTGCCCATAAACCCAAACCACTGTACACCACACCCCACACTACTGTTACTTCTATTGCTTAGCTCTCTGGGCTGCCCACAGTCCACAGGTCAGGACAGTTTCAGACCCATTTACCCCCAAAATGCTGTTGATATACTTTTCAACAAAAGCATTAGACCCATTTACCCTAAAAATGCTGTTGATATACTTTTCAACAAAAGTATTAGACCCATTTACCCTAACAATGCTGCTGATATACTTTTCAACAAAAGCATTAGACCCATTTACCCTACAATGCTGCCAATATACTTTTCAACAAAAGCATTAGACCCATTTTACCCTAACAATGATATACTTTTCAACAAAAACATTAGACCCATTTACCCTAACAATGCTGCTGATATACTTTTCAACAAAAGCATTAGACCCATTTACCCTATCAATGCTGCTGATATACTTTTCAACAAAAGCATTAGACCCATTTACCCTAACAATGCTGCTGATATACTTTTCAACAAAAGCATTAGACCCATTTACCCTAACAATGCTGCTGATATACTTTTCAAGAAAAATGAGCACAGTTTCTAAAAACACCATGAGCAAACTTCCAGCTGTTAGTAAAAGGGGGGGGGGGGGGGGGGGGGGGGGGGGGGGGGGGGGGTGCTGAAGATTGCGCCGTTGTGAGGATTTGGAGAGAAAGAAAAAGAGTGTGAGGGGAAGGTGGGGTGATGATAAATAAATAGGGGGGGGGGGGGGGGGGGGTTTGGGAAGATTACACTTAATACAAAGTGTAATGTTCTTTATGCAGGTAAAAATAATCCTAGGTATGATTATTATGTGAAAGGTGTATTGCTTGAAGAGACTAAGGCTGAAATGAGTGATAATAGACCCTCATAATCATTTGATAAACACATTTGATTAATGAAACCATTAAAAGAGCAAATAGACTGGCAGGGATGGTAGTAGGCAATATTCAGTACAAAAGATACTGAAGTAATGGTTCCATTATTTAAAACATTAGTCAGACTGGTATTTAATATGGCAATGCTGTATGAACAAATTTGAAAAAAAACACTGTAATCCCATCGAAGATAATCAGTGAAGATTCAAAAAGATTAATGGTCTGCAGAAGCATTCATTATTTCATATGATTATGAACAAAGGCTTCAGTTTTTAGAGATTACCAAGTTTGGATACAGACGCTTGCATGGCGACATGATCGAAACTTACACATGGATTTTATGCTGAAATAGCTCTGTTGGTAGAGCATTGGACTTGTAATCTTGGGTTTGCATCTCCGCCGGGCCGTTTCGGGACAGGGGGATTTTTCCATTGGAGTTAACATTGGTTCTGATGCCATTTCCCATACAGTCCTTTGAATGAGACTATAAACCGAGGTTCCATGTGTGAACGCACCCCACAATATCTTGCACACAAGTAAAATCCCATCACCAACTTTCGGAAGAGGCCGGTTTGGGTGTTGGTATGGATGACACATTACACATAGTATGCATCTCACCCAAAGTTGGAGTATGGCTGCCTTAATGGAATGGCGGGAAAAAAAAAAAACGGTCATACTTGCAAGTGTCAGAATATTCTCCTTGATGATTGTGGACACTCTACGGAAAGAACGAGAGAAACCTCTGGCACACTACTATTTCAGTTGAATACAAAATCTATAACGAGAGGGCACCTGTTTCAAACAAACAATTTACTAAAACTTCAAAAGCAGCAACTTTTTCACTAACAGAATTGCTAACACTTGGAATTACTTGCCAGTCAATGCTATTGGAGCAGAAACTATCAGGGTATGTTCATACTGGCACGCACGTCCGTCGCGTGGCCAGGCAAAAATCATGTGTGGATCTTCTGTGCTTCTTACTTTATACGACCCGCATCATTTTGCTGATGATTTTTTTTCGTAGTTTGCGGAGACTGCTGAAGATTGCGCTGTTGTGAGGATTTGGAGAGAAAAAAAAGTGGGGAGGCGGGGGGGGGGGGGGGGGGGGGGGGGGGGGGGGAATGGTGAATAAATAGTGTGTGTGTGGGGGGGGGGGGGGGGGGTAGGAGTATAAAGTGGGGGGGGGGATGGAGGTGGGGGGGGGGGGGGGGGGGGATTTGTTGGGAATAATGGTCAGGAGGAGGGTAAGGGGGGAGGGTTGGGGGTGATGGGTAAGGGGGAGGGGGGGGGGGGGTTTGTTTCTGGTTCTAGAGATGCGAGGCTAGCCTGGACTTGAAGCAGTCCAGTGACTCCGCCGTCACAACCTCCTGAGGCACGTACAGAGTGGAAGGCGTTTATACCACAATTCAAAGGCGCGTGTGGACAGAAAAAAGTTGTGCGGGTGAGGCAGACCCTTCCTTTTTATCACCAGCAGCGCTCTGGGCGTTCATACTGGAAGCTGTCTGCTTCCACGTAGCAAACCACCTTCCCTAGCATTAACTACGGCAAAAACACCTTCCTCCCCACACACACATTACCAACCTGATTCATCAGCGTGCTCTGGCATCAATTCATTCTCTTTCACCAAGTTTCTTTTCTTTTCTTCGCATTGTTTCGGGCTGTCAGGGAAGAACGTCGAAGCAAAAGTGAACAGGGTCTGACGCCACTTCGCGCGTGTAACGTGAGCTGTTGCTCATTGGTCAACGCCCTTCGTCACGGTTATCTGCGCACGCGCAACTAGCCTACCGCTCAAGAACTTCCGCCTCCGGAGTATATTTCTTTCTCGCTCTCTGTCCCCCCCCCCCCCCCCCCCCCCCCCCCCCATTTTTTTTTTTTTTTTTAGAGAGAAAGGAGGGAAGGGGGTGTGCGTCTCTCTCTCTCTCTCTCTCTCTCTCTCTCTCGACGAAAGGGAGACCTCGATCCCTATAAATGAAAAAAAAAAAAAGAAAAATCATCCTCACGAATACATTTCAGTTGTTGGGAAACAGCGCCTATGGGACATGCGGAACCCACATCAACAGAGATACACTAGCCAAACAAACAAAAAAAACACCTCTTTCTAAAACTGATGCCATGGATGACAGACCTGGACCTAGCCACACTTGCACCCCCCCCCCCCCCCCCCCCCCCCCCCCCCCCCCCCTCTCCTTCCTCTTTCTCTCTCCACCCATCTCCATCTGGGAACACTTCAAAGTGGAATGACAATCGCCAAGTTGAACAGAGACATCTGTCTGTTCTGTTCTTGCCACCATTTTAAACAGGGAGTATGCTCTAGCATACACAGCTAGTTCTGCAGGTGTGTCCGTCCATCTCCTGTCTTGGGTGACCCCCCTATTTCTTCAATCTAAGACATAAGAGCAAGCTTTGTTTATAATTGAATATTTTTTGCAGTCATTTCAACACCTAGCTTCTCTGTAAGTTGCTGGAACGGTGCTGGTACTTATCCTTGGAATTTATTAGTTCATTGTAATTTAGTCCCTTGCGGATTCATTCCAAGAACTGGCTCTCAGCACTTGTGTCTTAAGAGATTATCTTTTTTAAAAAAATATATTTTCTACTTTTCACAAGAAAATGTAGCTTGTTTTGCTCTTTCATGATTTTTTTTTTTGCTTCTTAGGTGGCACCTTTGGTTGGTTTTTTAAAAAAACTCAACAAACATACTATGGTATTGCACACCAGCCTTTTTTCTGGGATAGTATATTCTTCTTAAAATGAAAAAAAGCAGAGGAGTCAAGTTACCACTTTCCGCGGTCACTGAGGAGAAACAACCAAGTTTCGAAACACCGGTATCTGACCAGGAGTTACATGTTACTGAGTTTTTCCCCTATTGGAGACTATCTCCCCGTTAGAGACTATAAGCTTGCTGAAGGCTCATTTTGAGAAGCATTTATTATTCCCCATTCACCCACTCAAGCACATACTATTAGTTAGGCGGAACTGTCTGCCACTGCAGATATGAATGCTTATCTCCCCCTATTTCTTCAATCTAAGACATAAGAGCAAGCTTTTTTATAATTGATATATATATATATATATATATTTATGGCTGACCATCAGTTTACCAGCAATCAGTCTCTTCTCTCTCTCCCCTCCCCCCCTCTCTCTCTCTCAGCTGTTGCACTTCCCTCTCTGTCTCTGCTGTCGCATCTCCTCCACCCTCTCTCTCTGCTGGTGCACCTCTCACCTCCCTCTCTCTCTGCTGTCGCATCTCTCATTGTCTCTCTCTCTCTCCTCCCCCCCCCCCCCCCTTTCTCTGCTGTTATACCTCTCTCTCTTTCTCTCTGCTGTTGCTGTTGCACCCCCCCTCTCTCTCTCTGCTGTCGCATCTCTCTCTCTCTTTCTCTCTGCTGTTGCATCCCTCTCTGTCTTTCTCTGCTGGTGCACCTCTGTCTGCTGTTGCATGTCTCTCTCTGCTGTGCTCATCTCTCTCTCTCTGCTGTTGCACCCCTCTCTCTCTCTCTCTCTCTCTCTCTCTCTCTCTCTCTCATTAAATTAACGTCGATGTGTGTATGACGTTAGCTAGACATGGTAACGAAGGAGGAGCCAAGATCATCAATCCAAAGCATTCACAACTGCTGGCACCAATGGCACCGAGACAGATCACCAATCCAAACCATTCACAACTGCTGGCACCAATGGCACTCAGACAGTTAGATCACCAATCCAAACCATTCACAACTGCTGGCACCAATGGCACTCAGACAGATCACCAGTCCAAAGCATTCACAACTGCTGGCACCAATGGCACTCAGACAGTTAGATCACCAATCCAAACCATTCACAACTGCTGGCACCAATGGCACTGAGACAGTCAGATCACCAATCCAAACCATTCACAACTGCTGGCACCAATGGCACTGAGACAGTCAGATCACCAATCCAAACCATTCACAACTGCTGGCACCAATGGCACTGAGACAGTCAGATCACCAATCCAAACCATTCACAACTGCTGGCACCAATGGCACTGAGACAGTCAGATCACCAATCCAAACCATTCACAACTGCTGGCACCAATGGCACTCAGACAGTCAGATCACCAATCCAAACCATTCACAACTGCTGGCACCAATGGCACTGAGACATGTGTGTGTGTGTGTGTGTGTGAGTGTGAGTGTGTGTGTGAGAGAGAGAGAGAGAGAGAGAGAGAGAGAGAGACAGATAGACAGACAGAGACAGAGACTAGAGAGAGAGAGTCGAGACTCAAACATT
>JADBJO010018881.1:21213-34421 GCA_016801955.1 Conus betulinus
GCTATAGACTGATTTATGCCTTGTCAACACTTTCACATTAGCATAGCTATAGACTGATTTATGCCTTGTCAACACTTTCACATTAGCATAGCTATAGACTGATTTATGCCTTGTCAACACTTTCACATTAGCATAGCTATAGACTGATTTATGCCTTGTCAACACTTTCACATTAGCATAGCTATAGACTGATTTATGCCTTGTCAACACTTTCACATTAGCATAGCTATAGACTGATTTATGCCTTGTCAACACTTTCACATTCACATTAGCATAGCTATATACTGACATTTTATGCCTTGTCAACACTAATACACTGGTCATTTGTTGTCCCAAGTGGAGACAAAAAAAACATGTAGTCACTTGTCACAAAAATTAGATCAAAAGAGGGTGGGTTTGGGGAAAAAAATCAACAGAAAATCACATCAGAAATGAGGGCACCATTTATCACATTGATAACCATGAACCTGTGTGAGGGTAATTAGCAGTAATTTGGCAGCTGTCAACATATATATATATATACACAAGAACCTGCTCAGACTTCACACACACACACACACACACACACACAGACACAGGTAGATAGGTAGATAGATATTGATAAGATTTTTAAGAGTTAAGTTTGAGTTTGTGTGTAAATCGCCGGAAAGAAGAAAACTGTCGGTGTGGTGGTTTCACTGTGCCCCCATTGACCAGGCAGATTCATGTGCAATGTGAATCACACATGTAATATTAATCTGAGCAATATTGTGTATGAAGTCTGAGCAGGTTATGTGTGTATGAAGTCAGCAGGTTGTTGTGTATGAAGTCAGCAGGTTGTTGTGTATGAGTCAGCAGGTTGTTGTGTATGAAGTCTGAGCAGGTTCTAGTGTATAAAGTCGGCAGGTTGTTGTGTATGAAGTCGGCAGGTTGTTGTGTATGAAGTCGGCAGGTTGTTGTGCATGAAGTCAGCAGGTTGTTGTGTATGAAGTCTGAGCAGGTTATTGTGTATGAAGTCTGTATGAAGTCTGAGCAGGTTATTGTGTATGAAGTCTGAGCAGGTTATTGTGTATGAAGTCTGAGCAGGTTTTATTGTGTATGAAGTCTGAGCAGGTTGTTGTGTATGAGTCTGAGCAGGTTGTTGAATATGAGGTTGAATATGAGGTTGCTTCTCTCTTTTGTGCCATCTTTTTTCTTGCACTCAGGGGATCCCAAGAATTTTCAGTGTTCAATACATAACTTCAAAACTGACATATAAGAATGTGACTTAATGTAAATAAGTTCTAAAAGATATTGGTCTGTACTCATCATGACCATATTGTTTTTAAGAATGTTTCTAAAATGTTGTTGGAAAGTGCTTCAACAGCCAGTGTCATTTACATGTTGGCCAAAATTCCAGATAGGCTGTTACATTCTACCACAGAGCTAATAGTAGGTGCTTTGAAAGGACTTGTAGACTCAACCTGAGTGTGCGTGTGCCATGTAAACTGTTTATGTGAGTTGAAAATGGATTGAAGCTTTTCACGTGGGCATTATTTCTCCAGTAGGTTTAGAGGAAAAACTGTGTGCAGGCTGCATACTGTAATGCGAATGGGTAAAGTGTTATGTGAATGGAAGTTTCATGTCAAAGAAAAGAGTGTTAAGAGATTTTGTAAATTTTGCGATTGTGGAATGGAACCTAGGTTTTTGATGCTTTTTTGTATTCATGGAGTGCAACCACCGGTCATGTGTGGAAGAGTGGGACGCTGAGTGGATTGTGAAGTGTGTTCACCCAATGTGAGGAAGGGTGGAAGATTATTGTTACTTCAGAGGAGCTCTGGACACGGACATAGGATGATGTCCAATTGTAACCCTCGTGGGTTTTAATGTAGTCAGGACTAGGATTGTCCTATGCACCCTGGGGTTGGGTGTGCTACATGGTTGGACTGGTTTGTCCGATGCAGCCCTGGTTTGGGTGTGCTTAACCTTGGTGGGTGTAATGTGCCTGGCGTGGCAAGTTTCACTCAAGTATCGAGTGTAGATGTAGACTGGAAGTCTACTAGGGTAGGCTTGTCACTTATTCCCTAGAAGCGTCCAGTGGTGTTCCCGACTAAGCTGTACCAGTCTAGTGAGGATTCAGACTGTGGTGGTCCAGAGGTGGTACAGCCCAGTGTACGAAAGCTCCTCGACAAGTCAGAAGATCACTTGTCTTTACTGCAATTATGTAATATAATGAACTGATAGTGTAATATGTGTGCGTGTGTTTGATTCTTGATAAAACTTTGAATATTGTATTATTGTTTATATGTGGGGAAATACTTGTGAAGAGAAGAAATAATTGTTGGAAAACGTACTGAAGTGAAAAGAAGATTTAAGACCCTTTTCTTTATTATTGAGTAAAGGGAGCGTTTTATATAAAAAAACTTAATTTTTTGTGGTGATAATGCTCCTTTGGGTGAATGGAGTGATTGTGCGTTGCATACAAAGTAAGCATACTGTGTGAGTGCAAGTGTGTATGTGCACAAACATGGGTGTGTGACACACACCATAAATGAATGCATTAAGGCCGCGCTTAAGGAGTCAAGAAATAAAATGCTGACATTTAACACCATAAATGAATGCATTAAGGCCACGCTTGAGGAGTCTTACAAAAGTGAATTATTATACACCACACACATTCACAACCAAGAAGTTGGTCACACGTTCATGAGAGTCAGACAGTAGAGATGTCTGAGAGTTATGTCATGGATGTGACACAGTTCATGAGAGTCAGACAGTAGAGATGTCTGAGAGTTATGTCATGGATGTGACACAGTTCATGAGAGTCAGTAGAGATGTCTGAGAGTTATTTCATGGATGATTGACACAGTTCATGAGAGTCAGACAGTAGAGATGTCTGAGAGTTATTTCATGGATGTGACACAGTTCATGAGTCAGACAGTAGAGATGTCTGAGAGTTATGTCATGGATGTGACAGTTCATGAGAGTCAGACAGTAGAGATGTCTGAGAGTTATGTCATGGATGTGACACAGTTCATGAGAGTCAGATAGTAGAGGTGTCCGAGAGTTAGTAGAGATGCAGGAGAGTTATGTCATTTGATGTGGCGCCCCTATTCAGTGGCTGTTTCTGTACTTTAATTTTTGAAAAAAATGTAACTGATTATTATTTATATTTTAATGATATGATTGATAAGATTATTCTCATTTTGTAAGGACAGCATAGACTATGTGTCAAAATGGTAAGGCAAGTTGTAGCATGAGTATGCATAGATTTGTACCTGTAGTAACTGTTGCTGATGATAACTCTGTTTCTAGGAAGCTTGATGAAAGTGTGAGGGACTGCGCTGTCGGTATGGCTTACAGAAGATCTACAGAGAGGCTTACAGAAGATCCACAGAGAGGCTTACAGAAGATCTACAGAGAGGTTTACAGAAGATCCATAGAGGAGGATCTACAGAGAGGCGCTCGGCATTCCCACATCAAGTGGCTGTCTGATATTCACCAGATTCGGTTGTTGAAAGCTGCAGCCGTCATGTGACAAAGCAGCAATACTACTACGCCGACATTCATCCAGCGAGCCAACAGCTGATGCTCCACCAGGACTGGTGAAGAGAATGAACAAGCCCATGGGCATCCGGACTCGTCAACAGCCAAGACTGTTTGTAGAGCAAGCAAGTAACATCATGTAGAGCTCCAGACCATGGGGGGGGGGGGGGGGGGGGGGGGGGGGGGGGGGGGGGGGGGAGGTGTCTAGCCTGTATGGGAGTGTTCACATACACCAGGCAGCCAACAGTGTGTCCAGCACAGTCTGAGAGACATGGACATTGCCCAGCTACCCATGCACCCCGGGGGTTCGTTAGTGGCTATGCCTGGGTCATCACATTTGAATTTTTTTTTTTTTTTTTTTTTTTTATCATCTTGGGTGAGGACCCTGAGATATGCACACAAATACCAATGTGCAACTACTTGTGGTTTGTAAGGAAACTGGGCTGAGCTCACAAGATTCAGCCATCTGTGGTTTGGAAGAAAATTCCATTGATGGGCTCATAACAGAAATTATGCACCCCCCAACCTTTCCCCGACAATAGCAACTAAAAATATTCAGCTTAATTGATGACCGAAAAGGTAGTCTAACTATTTGAGTAATGTACATTTATTTATTTATTTATTGGTTATAAATAGGATTGATATTTGATTAATGTGCATTTATTTATTGATTGGTTTATAAATAGGACTGATATTTGATTAATGTGCATTTACTTATTTATCTCGGTTATTAATAAGACTGATATTTGATTAATGTGTATTTATTTATTTATTGGCTATTAATAGGACTGATATTTGATTAATGTGCATTTATTTATTTATTTATTGGTTATTAATAGGACTGATATTTGATTAATGTGCATTTATTTATTTATTGGTTATTAATAGGACTGATATTTGATTAATGTTCATTTTATTTTTATTCATTGGTTATTAATAGGACTGATATTTGATTAATGTTCATTTATTTATTCATTGATTATTAATAGGGCTGATATTTGATTAGTGTTCATTTATTTATTCATTGGTTATTAATAGGACTGATATTTGATTAATGTTCATTTATTTATTCATTGGTTATTAATCGGGCTGATATTTGATTAATGTTCATTTATTTATTCATTGGTTATTAATAGGACTGATATTTGATTAATGTTCATTTATTTATTCATTGGTTATTAATAGGGCTGATATTTGATTAATGTTCATTTATTTATTTATTCATTGGTTATTAATAGGACTGATATTTGACAAAGATGACTGGACAGTGAGGGCGACTCATCTGTTGAATCCATTTTTATCTGTAAATGTCTGTGTGCACATGTGTTCATGCGCACACACATTAACTGCTTATAAATGTTAAACATGAATCATTTTTGTATCACTAGCGACAGTGTACCAGTACGGGGGTACAAGCTTCTATCATCACTAGCGACAGTGTACCAATAAGGGGGTTACAAGCTTCTATATTATGATAAAAGGATGTCTATATGTCCACATGCAGTGTGGGGATCATGGGGTACACAGTATGTTGCATCAACAGGGCAATGAATGTTGCATGAATAAGTTGGGTCTCATGCACCTAGTGAACATTTTTGGGTCTCAGACAACAAACAAAAACACCACAGTGTTGTATTCCATATTGTTGTATCATTCATCTTTCATTCTGGTAACTCTTATGTGTGTATAGGGATAGAAAACCTGTCTGGGCAATACTGACAATGGACAAAAATAAAATCTTACTCTTAAAAATTTGACAGATGGTCCTAGAAACAGTCAGCGATTGGAGGTCTAGTATGGACTGGAAGAAGAGCGTCAGACTGGGCCACAACAAGATCCAGGACTTCAGGCAGCCTGACCGGCGCTGTGTCCAGCGCCAACCCACATGAGCAGATGTGTGCTGTCCTGCCACTGTCAGGTGGCCCGGTGAGGGTCGTCAGCCAGAGAGACCTCCTCCCACCCAGCAATCTGCCAGATGAGGAAACCAGAGTCTTCACCGCAGCAACAACCCGTCCCTTCTGCGGTCACCACAGACATCGACTCTGAAGAAAAGAGATGTCACATCCTAGGGCACGGGCACCACTGGTGCCTGGTCCCCCTCATCCTCTGGATGATGTTCTCCCTCCTCCAGCCCCAGTGTCCGCTCCATGGAGGTCACAACGCCTCAAGAATGAGGTAAAATAATACAAGCATACTATTCTGCCATCACAGATAGAAATCATGCCCAGCGATCGTGCACCAAATCTTAATGCTCTTGCCACATCATTTCTTCCCATGTTTATTCATTCATGTTTGCTTGTAGCTACTGCTTTATGGTCATGAAAGGAATTGTGTTACAAGTCCATGGTGACCATACTCTATAACTGATGCACAGGCTTAGATGCACAAACAGAAGGCAAGACTTTTTGGCAAGATAAGCAGAGCAAGACTGGTAGGTGTCCATGACATTTTATCCCCCCCTAGGTTCAAAATTCTGGTATGATGCCGAGCCTCTTTCCAGCCCCAGAATGGAGCTTAACTTGCCATCATGGAAGATGGGTTTTAGTGTGAAGGGGGAGGGAAGGGTAAGGGGAGAGATGGGAGAGAGTGGATGGTGATGGAGTAAGGGGAGGGGAATAAGGAAAAAGGGGTGAAGGTGGTGGATCCCAGTCAGGCCAGGAACATACAGGCGGAGCCCAGTCAGCTAATGGAGAGTCTTCCATTGACATAGAAGGTAGACAAGGAGAAGACAGTGCCTGAAAAGAACAAAATGAAATATTTTTAATGAAAATGGCAAGCAAAAATGATAAAGGGATACAATGTTTTAGTGTGGTAGATTTGACTTTTAATGGGAAATGTCAGATGGTTGGATCATTAAGGTGATATTCTAGTCACTCTTACCCAGTATAACTTGCCAGCATTTCAATTTTTTTTAGATTATTTATTATCATTGTTTTTTTCCCCGGGGGGGGGGGGGGGGGGGGGGGGGGGGGGGGGGGGGGGGGGGGGGGGGGGGGGTAATGGACCATGTGATAAAATTGTACCCCCTGTCAAGACTGGACGCTAACTGTCCTCTCTGCAGTTTAGCTGCCCATGGATTCTTGTGCTCCATTTTTTTTTCTGACATGTTATCATTGTTGTAGTTTTTCTAATCTGATCTGGGAGAGAACAATCCATCAGAGTGCCTGGCATCGTCAGCACAGGTCTCCCTTGTGTCCACCTGAGGCATGTCAGCTGTTTTACTTACCATAGGGTTGGGTCTTGTCCACCTGAGGCATGTCAGCTATTTACTTACCATGGGGTTGGGTCTTGTCCACCTGAGGCATGTCAGCTGTTTACTTACCATGGGGTTGGGTCTTGTCCACCTGAGGCATGTCAGCTGTTTACTTACCATAGGGTTGGGTCTTGTCCACCTGAGGCATGTCAGCTGTTTACTTACCATGGGGTTGGGTCTTGTCCACCTGAAGGAAGTCAACTGTTCAGTTGTCATAGGATTAGGTCTTTCGTGGATTGTGGCTGTTTTTTTTTTTATTTTAACATCTCTACCATTTACAGGATGCAATCTTTTTTCACATTGTGACCTTTTTTCCCCATAAATGTTTTGACAGCCCCTAAAAGACCATGTGTAGTTGGCTGGGCTATAATAATGAAAGACCATGTGTAGCTGACTGTGGGCTATAGTAATGAAAGACCATGTGTAGTTGGCTGTGGGCTATAGTGATGAAGAGACCATGTGTAGTTGGCTGGGCTATAGTCATGAAAGACCATGTGTAGTTGGCTGGGCTATAGTAATGAAAGACCGTGTGTAGTTTGGCTGTGGGCTATAGTAATGAAAGACCATGTGTAGTTGGCTGGGCTATAGTAATGAAAGACCATGTGTAGTTGGCTGTGGGCTATAGTAATGAAAGACCATGTGTAGTTGGCTGTGGGCTACAGTAATGAAAGACCATGTGTAGTTGGCTGTGGGCTACAGTATGAAAGACCATGTGTAGTTGGCTGTGGGCTATAGTAATGAAAGACCATGTGTAGTTGGCTGTGGGCTATAGTGATGAAAGACCATGTGTAGTTGGCTGGGCTGTAGTAATGAAAGACCATGTGTAGTTGGCTGTGGGCTACAGTAATGAAAGACCATGTGTAGTTGGCTGTGGGCTACAGTAATGAAAGACCATGTGTAGTTGGCTGTGGGCTACAGTAATGAAAGACCATGTGTAGTTGGCTGGGTTTATAGCAATGAAAGACCATGTGTAGTTGGCTGGGTTATAGCAATGAAAGACCATGTGTAGCTGGCTGGGCTACAGTAATGAAAGACCATAAGGGTGATAGTAATGAAAGCTGTAAAATGGGAAGAAAATGATACTGTCAGTAAATGCTTTTTTTTCCTTTTTTTATGAACAATATAGCAATTTATTTTGTTTTCCATCAAGATGTGTGAATGTCTTACAAGACCTTTTGGAATGCCACTGCAGAATCTGAAGTGCAGTAGTATGGCTGCAATGCTCAGCAGGCAAATAATGGCAGTGTGTTGTAACATCTTTAGTCTTCTCATAGATGATTTCTGTTTTTGTTTTTGTTTTTTTTTTTTTTTTTTTTTGTGGGTTTTTTTTGTCCTTTTTTTTTCAACTTAGTACTGGACTTGTGAAAGAAACTGACAGTTGTTACAGAGTTTACAGATGTGGAAAAAATCTTTAAAGAAAATGGACTGTTGGGTGGAGAGTTGTGTATGTCTCTCTTGTTGCCCCCACCCTACCCCCACCAAGATCACCTGACATTTCTGTGCCTCTCCTACACATTTCCTTTTTATTCATCATCCTATTTCTTTCACACAGAAGGGGAAGAGCTACTCTCTCTCCCCTTCTTCAGTTGTTCCACTTATTTTTCCTGTCCCCCATTTTCCTGCACATCCTCACTCAGCCTCAGTGTGTGAGTCCATGGTTTCTCTTTTCTGTGCATCTGCTTCCATTCTGTTCCCTTCTTATGCCCCCCCACCCCCACCCCACCCCACCTGGGGAATGTCTCTCCTGCTGCCAGTTCCCCTCTTTTCTGACTTGGCCCATTCTCTGTCTGCACTGTGTGTGGTCCTTGTTCTGGTACTGTAGGTCATTTCTCTGTCTCCACTGTGTGGTCCGTGTTCTTGTACTGTCATTTTCTCTGTCTCCACTGTGTGGTCCGTGTTCTGGTCTGTAGGCCATTTCTCTGTCTGCACTGTGTGGTCCTTGTTCTGGTACTGTAGGCCATTTCTCTGTCTCCACTGTGTGGTCCTTGTTCTGGTACTGTAGGCCATTTCTCTGTCTCCACTGTGTGGTCCTTGTTTCTGGTACTGTAGCCATTTCTCTGTCTGCACTGTGTGGTCCTTGTTCTGGTACTGTAGGCCATTTCTCTGTCTCCACTGTGTGGTCCTTGTTCTGGTACTGTAGGTCATTTCTCTGTCTCCACTGTGTGGGTCCTTGTTCTGGTACTGTAGGCCATTTCTTTCTCTGTCTGCACTGTGTGGTCCTTGTTCTGGTACTGTAGGCCATTCTCTGTCTGCACTGTGTGGTCCTTGTTCTGGTACTGTAGGGATTTCATTCTGTCTCCACTGTCCACTGTGGTCCTTGTTCTGGTACTGTAGGTCATTTCTCTGTCTCCACTGTGTGGTCCTTGTTC
Organism: Conus betulinus; assembly: GCA_016801955.1. Classification (NCBI taxonomy): domain Eukaryota; kingdom Metazoa; phylum Mollusca; class Gastropoda; order Neogastropoda; family Conidae; genus Conus; species Conus betulinus. Next base: position 30,340 of record JADBJO010018881.1, read on the forward strand.
TGGTACTGTAGGCCATTTCTGTGTTCTGTCTGCACTGGTGGTCCTTGTTCTGGTACTGTAGGCCATTTCTCTGTCTCCACTGTGTGGTCCTTGTTCTGCTAAGTCTTCACTTTTTTCCTGTGCAGATGCAGGGTAGGGGTGAGGAAGGGGAGCAGGGGGGGGGGGGGAATCAGGAAGTGTCTCAATTTTTCCCTACGTTTTAACAAATTGCATGCTGATCATTTTGGCCCCCTCTTCTAAAACCCTATGTGGGCTGTGTTTTTGAACTGGGAGCCACCATGTGTAGGCCTGTGTGTGGGTCTTTACTGTGCCTGTTCATCACTAACTTCTGTTGTTAACAATTAATGTGCTTATTTTCTTCAAATCTTGCGTGGAGGCAGTAACAATTGATCAACAAGAAATCGATCAACAAGCTGTTGATTGCACAATTGGCCAGAAGAACATTTTATGGTGTGGGTTATCTGCATTGAGATGCATCTGTAGCGATGGTGGGACAGTGTCATTTTATGGTGTGGTTATCTGCATTGAGATGCATCTGTAGCGATGGTGGAACAGTGTCATTTTATGGTGTGGTCATCTGTAGCGATGGTGGGACAGTGTCATTTTATGGTGTGGTCATCTGTAGCGATGGTGCAACAGTGTCATGTGACTGGGATGAAGTGAGTGGAATGGCAGGTGCACTCAGCAGTCTTGTTTAATCTGCCTGAAACCAAAGGGTGTCACTGTTGAATTAAGACCTAGACTGTGTCTTTACTGAAAAGAATGGGGGTCAAAAAACCCCCAGAATAAACCAATACTTTAAATAAGCTTACAACTTCTGATTTATGTACGGAAATTTAGGGTTTAGAAATGCAAAGCATGCAGAAGGAATAATAGCACATGCGTAAATGTATACCATGTCAACGAGCAAATGAAGTTGTGTAAGAAGAAGTAAGTGTTGTTTCATCAGGCTGTGCAGAATGAAGTCCTAAACAACTTCTATGAGTTTGAAGTCCAGTTAACTCACTGAGTCACTCAAGGTGCTTTAAGCCTGTGATACAGTCTGTGTTGGGTGCCGACTTCTGGAACAAGATCAAGGTCCGCGCACTCTCTGAGGATGTCAGCACTCTCAAGGCTGGTTGGTGTCTGGTCTGGACGGAAAGTAGAAAAGACCCTTTTCCCGCTTCATGCAGTTGATGAGTACTGACTTGATGTCTACAAAGATGTTGTCAACCTTTGCAACGTACTCTTCTCTCATCCAGCTGAGTGTATAGAAACCAGAAACAAGAAGACAAAACAGAATATCCCAGACAGAGAAGTTTCTCTATGGGTAGAGACCACCACTTTGGTCCTCTTCAACTGTGACAGTTTGGCCACTGCAAGTGAGTGGCATCAGCGACATGAAGTGGTTGGCCGTCCAGTAACGCTGATCCGTGTCTGCATGAGTTGATGACCACAAGATGTTGCATGTTGGGGCAGAGCTTGAGGTGCAGGGGAACAAAGTGCGGTTATACAGGCACACAAACAGTGGCCAACCCTTGTCTGGATGAAAAGATTAAGCTGGAGCCTTTAGAACATAGACTGCAGCAGCTAACCACCACACAACCCATGTTCACACCTTTGTGACTATTTCCATCGCTTCTCTGTCAAAGGCTGCTTCAATAGCTTCTTTGATACGTCATCTGGAGTGAGACCAGAATTTTCTGTCAGCAGTGCACGCCAAGCACCTATGTCTGGGGTCTTCCTTTTCTTGTTCATGTTCTCTCCTCTGCTGTAGAGTGCCTTGTTCAGTGTGATGATCTCACGAGACTTTCTGCTGTTGAAATGGACAAAAATCATATTGCTACTTTTGGTTGCAAGTGTGAGAACCCCAAATTGTCGGTTGTGACATGTGGACAACAGGTACTGCGTGCTGGAAATCGTTTCTTTTTTTTTTCAGCAAATGAATTGTTCACTTGATTAATTTTCAGCATAATGATACACAGAATGTGGTCTTTAGCCGTTTCAAGATGAATTCACTGCACTAGCTTTGTAGAATAAATTACAGAGCATTGTGTTTCTTTGATCGATATGAGGACAACGGCTGCCGCGACCGACAGGCAGATTTTCAGACATATTTTTCACACAAAAATGAAAAACATAAGTTTTTGTGTCAGAAAATGATTTTTATTCTAATCAAACAGTTGATTAGGCATTTCAACTTTGTAATGGCAAGACTTTCATTAAGTTTCAATACGCATCAAATATACAACAATTGTCCCCCTTGCAAATGAAAATTTATACATAAAAATTGTGCAGAATGCTTTATTGTTACTATGTAAGGCCCATCACATCTACCATTTTGTCTGATGTATCTCTCAAAACATCCAGGATTGCCACAACAACTGATTTTATTTTCAATAATTATTTAAAAGAGAAATAGCTAAATCAATAGGTAAGGGTTGTTTGCAACGACCTTTTGAGAATGTCTCATACACATTATTGTGTACACACTATGAATATGTCAGTTCTTTTATTATTCCTGAGGACAGTTGTGTTCTCTGTGTGCCAACAGCTCTAACAGGGCTCTGTTTGGTCAGCTGGTCCAGAGCAGAATCTGAACATCTTGCCAAACGCCCGTCACATTCTGCTTTCCATCCCCCAGCTCCCCAACCCACACTCCCCAAAACCTGTCAACCTTTTTATCTTCCCACTTCCTTAATGTTGTGTTTTTTCTGCCTTTCTGGGCACTTTTCCCATCGTTATTCTGGAAACTCGATTGTTTCTCGCTTACAGCAGTTTATAATACGCTTGCCTTTTTTTCTTTTTTTTGTTTTGTTTCTTTGTTTTTTTTTTGGGGGGGGGGGAGGGGGCAGGGCAGGGGGTTGGCTACCTGGCAATTAGACATTGAAATTTGTTCACACTGTCCAGAGTTATCCCTGGGTGTCGCTCACTCCAGTGTCTGTTTGCCTATATTGATTTTATTTGTTCTTTGGCATTGAAATGCTTCATCTCATGAAAAATCAGTGAAATGTCAGTCATTAGCAGTATAGCCTATTTTTATATGTCTGGAAACAACAGCATAGCAAATTGCTTCTGTTTAATTCTTCTACTGAATGTTTTTCCCTGATGTTCTGATTTACTTTTTAGTGCGATGGTTTTGTGTAAGTTTGACGGACCTGAAAAGGCTCTGAATCATGGGATGGGCCATAAGGATGACAGTTTCTTTTTCAAAACCTGAAAGCTCCAACCCTAAATGTCGTTTGGGGTGTAATTGACAAAAAGCAAAATGTCGGATTCATCCAGTTCCTTGCCCTCTCCCTTCATTTCCCACGTCTTTCATTTTCTTGTTGTATTTGACCTTTTTCCAGTATCTGGCCAACTGCTCCTACTTTCCCTTACTGACCCTGATCCTGTTCAGCCCCACCCTTACTTTTTTTGGCCACCACTAGCCCTTCTGGTCAATCTCCCCCCCTCTCCCCAGGTTCAGCACCATCTCTACCCACTTCTGTTCATTTCTTTCACATTTCTTGTCCAATCTTTGTCACCATGACTTGGTGTTATATCACATACCCCTCCCTGCTTGCTTGTACATGCAAAACACACACACACACATGCACACATGCCAAAAGATATTAAAAGACGGTCATTTTCAGGTATTTCAGCAGCGGAACTGTCGATCTGTTATAACTTCCACTGACCAATTAAAACAAAAACCTTGCAGAAGAAAACTACAGTGTGTTGGCCTTATAATCCCTAAACACACACATAGAAGTAAGTTACCTAAACTCGCTGGCAATTAAACTGCTCAAAACAATTGAAAGGCCACTTGGAACAGAACGGAAACAACCCAAAACAATGCTTTCGAACTTTACTTCAGCCCATTATCAAAAAACACCAATGACACAGAATAATGACAAAATTGATTTGAACAGCATGTTTTTGTCACTTTCAAGTCCACTACCCATCTTTTCAAAAGTCAATATTGTCTTAGAGTCCGAAGACTAAAGTTTTACTTAGCTATTTGTCCTGTAGCGATGCAGAAGTCTCCAGTTCTAGGATGTCTTGAACTCAGATGCAGAACCCATTGTTCACCAGCACACACACACAGTTCCTCCTCCAAG
>JADBJO010018882.1:7500-27500 GCA_016801955.1 Conus betulinus
GACTCAAGGCATTGGCGGTGGTTGTCCTCTCCTGAAGGGCCTGTCTGCAGAGGTGCCGGTCCTCACGTTGTGTGGTTTTTCTTGGGACGCCCTGGGCGTGGCCGTTCCTGGACAATGCCTGTGGTTTGATGGCGCTGTCTCAGACGGATGATGACCGAGTGTGACACTTGCAGCCTACTGGCCACCTCTCGGACGCCTACTCCGTCCTGCAGCCAGGCGATAGCTCGGGCACGATCGAAATTTCTCAACTTTCGTCTCGCTGGCATGTTGGTGGTGTGCTTCAGAACGGGTATTCGACGGCTTTTATGGCCATTGTGGTGAGCACAAGCGCACTCCCATACCTTCATGCTGTCACGTGCATCAGGATTTTCACCTGTAGATAGTTCGAGTCAGTGTGCACGGATTGCTGACACACAGCTTGTTTTGCCAAACAAGAGCACTTTTCTGCACGCTCAAGGGGAGTCAGTGCAGCTGTTGCATGCTTGGCAGTATTTATTGAGAAGGCCTGACGACTGTCGCGTTCAGAAACCTTGGCAATTACTAACCTTTATTTGATATTTGATTTTGAAAGCACCTAAGGCATTCTGCAGTGTGCTCCTTAACTTATGTTGAAGTCTGTATGAAGACTAGGAACCAGAGAACGTAAACAGCAGAAAGAAAGAAGTAAGGAACATAAATAACAGGCACAATGAGAACAAGGAACTGTGAAGATTATTTTTGACTGACAAGAACGAGAATATGGTCAGTGATCGACTGGACTAGAACATTATAATTACGAACAGATTGAGAAAAGAATATGAGAATGACAAAAGATCAACAGGGGGAGGAAAACGGGCGAATAAAGGATGAAGAAAAACTGAAGAATGGTGAAAGACAGGAGAAAAGGAGAACGCCGGAAGGATGAAAGAGAGGTGGGAGAAGAACGTGAACATGATGAAAAAGAAATGGAAGACAAACGCGGAGTGATGAAGAGCAGTTCGGAAGAAAAGGCAAGACACTGAGGATGGCGCATGTGGCCCCGAACGGAAGAAAACAGGCAAACACGAAAATGATAAAAGGATGGACGAAAGGAGAACATGAGATGAGTAAAGATCGAGATGTCCAACGCGTCAGAAGCACGAATGAGGCCTGGAATGTAAACAGAAAGCGGAATCTACGAACGAGGGATGAAAAGAATAATGTGATAATGATAAATGATGTGTGAAAGGTGACGGGCAGAATTGTGAATGGAAAAGTAATGTGAGAACGATGACAAATAAGAGGGAAAAGAAGACAGGAATTTGACAGTGATGGATGCATGAACACTCGGCACCATTGGAATGGTGCAGGATGGCCAAAACGAAATGAAGGAAACAAAGGAATGATCAGTGACTGCAAGCAGTGAAAAAGAGAAAGTGAGAATGATGAATGGGAAACTCAAAGAGGAAGGGTGATTTGAGGGAAGAACGTGGGATTCATGGAGTACATGAAAATCGGACAGTGTCAGAGTAACCCAGTGATGAATGGAATGAGAAGGGAACGAGAGAAAGACGAATGCTGGATGCAATCAGAAAAGGAGAGAATGACAAATGGCAGACGAAATTGGTGAAGAGAAAGTAGAGGAATGGTGAAGGGTGAACTTGATCAAGAAGATGACATGAAAACGATAGATTTTGGAAGAAAGGAAACATGAAAATAATGAATGTTGGACTTGTGGGAAAGTTGTGAATGATAAATATCGGACAGGAAAAAACGCGATAATGAAGCATTCTGGAGAGGGGAGAAATGTGCGAATGATAAATGTTGGACAGGGGAAAACGTGGGAACAATTAATGTTTGACCAGGGGAAAGGTGAAAATACGGAATGAATGATTGGGGAAACGGTGAAAATAATGAATACCGGAAACAGGGAAAAGATGATGAAAATAATGATTGTTGGCCCGAAGCAAACATGAGAATGATGAATGTTGGATGGAGGAAACGTGAAAACGAAACGCTCTGGAGTGGCAGAAAAAGGTGAGAATGATGAATGTTGGGCGGGGATAAACGTGAGAATAATGAATTATGACAGGGGAAAGCAGGAAAATTATGAATGTTAGAATAAAATGTGAGAATGATGAATGTTGGAATGGGGGGAATGTAAGAATGATCAATGTAGGACAGGGGAAAAAAAACTTAAAATGATGAATGTCGGACGAGGGAAAATGTGAAAACGATGAATGTTGAGGGGGGGGGGGGGGGGGTGTGACAATGTAGAATGTTTGCACAGGGGGTATAACATGAATGTTGAACAGGTTGGGGGGGAGGAAATGACCATAAATAATGCTGGACTGACGAAAACGCAAGAATGATGAAAATTGAACTGTGGAAAAGGTGAGGAGGATGACTGAGGGAGTAGTGTAAAACATGCTAACGGTGAATAGTGGACGAAGTGCGCGCATGCTTGCGTGTGTGTGTGTGTGTGTGTGTGTGTGTGTGTGTGTGTGTGTGTGTGTGTGTGTCTGTGTATTGGATGGGAAGGGGTGGAGGCGGGTGGGTGTGTAGGAAGGGGGAAGGACGGGGGTAGAAAATGATGAATATTGAATTGGGGGAGGGGGGGGGAATGTGAGAATGGTGAACGCTTGATGGGAGGAAACTGAGAGAACAATAAAATGTTGGACTGATGGTTAGGGAAAAAAAAAAGAACGCAGGAAAGATAAATAAAAGAAAGAAGGGTGGTGCAATGCTGATGAACGAAGGTCAGATGGTGAAAGTGAAGGAAAGGGTAGAGCGTGAGAATGATGGCCGTAATGAAAATAGAACAGCAACAGAGAAATAATGGGCACAATCAGCACAGAATGAGATGCAATGAGAAGACAGAAACGCGTTAATAATGAATAGTTCACATGATAAGACCAAGAGAACCATTTTTATGCTGAGTGTAGGACGGGGGGCAGAACATGACAATAGCAAATGAAGAACAAGATGAGAAGAAGAGAGCATAAGAATGGTAGATGAGAGAGACCAAACGATCACTGGGGAATGTGAGAAGGATGAATGATGGACGATGCGACGTGACGCTTGACAACACCATCCGATCGGTCCCACTAAAACACCAAACCCCAGAATAGATTTCAAATCTTCAACCCCCCCCCCCCCCCCCCCCCCCCCTCCCTCTTTAGAACAATGTGAGTCGCACGGCTTTGACTATCTGCTACAAGAAAAATTGCGTCACGGTAAATGCGTGATGCCTTTCGTTCTTAGCGGCCTTATCCCTCCCCCCTCTCAACCCTCCCTCCCCATGCTGGGTGATACTACACAGCGTGGGATGTGCGCTCTAACCATAGCCCACACAATAGCTCGTCTCACCCCCCCCCCCCCCCACCTCTCTACCCCGTGACACAAAGGCAGGTTGCTGCTTTTCTCTCACACCCACCCCCCCCCCCCCCCCCCCCCCCCCCCCCCCCTCCACCTGAGCCGCGTGCGGCCTTAATTGACACAAAGGCAATCATCCTGCGATCCCGTGCTCGCAGACACCTACACGTGCTCACGGACAGCTATACAGACGCATAAATTAACTGGTGCTCGCGGACACCTATACGGACGCATAAATTAACTGGTGCTCATGGACACCTATACGGACGCATAAATTAACGGGTGCCGATTAGATTCAAACATTTCCGAGGTGATTGGTGACAAGACTAAATCCCTCCCCCTCTCACCCCTGATGGGTGAATGACAGGTTGTCAAAATTTGATTCGGCAAGTGAGAGAGATTCATATACCAGGCACACACAGGCGCAACTTCACTGACCCCTCAGGACTGCCTGTAGTCAAGAGCAGAGGAAAGACAAGGGACAGAGAAGGCCCAGTAAACTCTGGTAACTCTTTGATCTCAAGTCATTCACTGTTCATCCCAGGAAAAGTGAGTTGGAACTCTGTTTTACATTTTTGAATCTATGTATTGATTTTGTATATGCTGTGTGTGTTGACATTGTAACTTTGTACAAATGCTTAGCAACATTTATCAAACTGATGAATGATTATTCTGTGTAGTAGTTTGCTTGCCCTCATATGGCAAAAGCTCTCTCCCAGTGGTTATGTTTCTTTGTGACCAATCTGACCACTGTTATTTGTGTGCACCTTGGCTTTTGCCAGAATGCAGTTCTGACTGTTAAGATAATTAAATGATTAACTTTGATCAGGAAAAACAGTATGCCTGTGCCAGTTAAAAACTGCTACTCTGCTTTATAAATACTGGTGATTGTTGGAATGATTTGTAGTGTATGACTTTAAGTCTACACCACATGTGTACTTGGACTAAGTATAGCCCAAGCCAGTATGATTTAATTCATACGAAACAAGGAAGAGTTGTTTAACTAAAACTGTGTAACATTGTATTACTGTCTCCTACCCTTTTGTAAGCTTAACTTAGCCTTTAAACAAAAGCGGAGGTTAATAGTTATAGCAGAAACTCTACCATAGAGAAAACTTTGCTGGCTGAGTCTCACACCCCTTCTGAAAGAAAGAGGAAAAGTGTAAATGTGTGCACTCGACAGACCAGCCACCAGATTCTCATCTACAGATCAAGTTCTCTTTATCGCAGAACTGGGATCCTGATCACGCTACACATTGCGGTTGAACCAGAAGCTGGGACTTCGCCAAAAGCCGGGAACACCAGACACCATGGCATCATTGTAAACCGAGGCAACACCAGACAAACCAATCTACACCAGTGGGGCAGTCACCAGCCACAGGAGAGATCAACTATTCTTTCCGAAGCAAAGCTAAGTTTGCTTACCACCTGGACTCAAACCCATCAGACCCCTTACCCTCACTTTATGATGAAACAGTGAGAACCTGTCTATGAGTACCACTCTGGCTACAACACTGGGTGTTTGCAAGTGGGTGGATGTATAATAACCATATACATTCAGTGTAACTTAGACAGAACCCCTGTATGCCAACTTAAGCTTGCTGCACAGAGTGCCAGCGAGTAAAGTAGGAGTGAGGGAGGCCCCCCTCATTGTGGTAGTCCAATGAGAACTGAAACTCAGTCTATGGAAGTGACATGCCATTTCTTATCTATGTGTAAGTAATAAAAGTTGATGTGTGAAAGTGCACTTAACTTGTGTCAGTTCCCTGTTGTTCAATCGAATGTTGAAATGTTTGAACTTCTCTCTTCAATTCTGTATCTCGGAGCTGTAAGTACTTTTAATTAAGAGTACAGGCCTAAGGAAAATTATCTCAGAGCCATTCTTCTGTATTTATCAATACCTGGAACAAATAAAAATTTCTTTGATGACTAGTACCGGAAAGTTGCTCCTTCCACCACTAGTAAGAGGGTGTAGGTGAAATGTAAGATAATTCTCATCGAGAAATTATTCCAAGTCCTTCCCCTAGAGGACCCACCTACCACTCATATCCATCTCATCACAGACGAGTGAAGAAAAGGAGAATGAAAATGAATGGACATGAGGAGGAGACAACGTGAAACTGCTAAATGATGCTCCAGAGGAGAGCACGAATGATAGATAGTAGAAGAACATATGAATGATAAATGACCAGCGGGAAAGGAAGGGGGAAAAACTGGATGGAGTTGAATATGGCACGTCCATGTCGAACATACCGCCAAAAGAGAAGTACAGGATGGAAATGATTATATCACGAATTAGTAACAATGCAGAATAATAGGTCAGCAGTGTATAAAAGGAAGTTTTTGTAGCAGAGAAGAATGAAGGGAGTGGGGGGGGGGGGGGGGAGACTGCATTGCTTCAAAGGTTGGAGGTGTAATTGGAAAGATCAAATATGACATAAGAGAATGAGGAGTATGGAAACACGAATAATGTATGTAGCCAGCCATGTCCGACTTACAATTTTTTGTTGGACAAAACGGCCTGGTTGGACAAAACGGCCGGCACTAGGTAAGCGGCCGTTTTGTCCAATCTATTTTATAATTGTTCTTTGCCCAGTTTCACTGGCAAAGAAGTATAAATTCGTCGCGTTCTGTTTTTGTTTTTTTTCTCTCTCTCTCTCTCTCTCTCTGTCCCAAGGATATCTTCCGAACGAAAGTCGGACTTGCGTCACTTTGTGGTGGTGTGGCACAAGAATGGCAAGAGATCTGAACAAGAAGGTCATGACCTTGGCGTACGACTTTGTGGACCAATCAAGGTCAAGGTCGAGGAGATAGCTGGACCCTAACAATTTGAGGGGGGGAAATTTTTGTTGCAGTCATATATTCTGAAACGGGTAGACAGAAGCAATTCAAATCTTATGTGATGTTGTGCCACCTTAGTTGGAAGATATTCAAAAGATATCTCAAGGTCAAGGTCATGACTTGGCGTATGACTTTGAAAACTGAAAACCTATCTTTAGCCATATCTCGTGCACTGGAAAACATGACATGTTGAAACTTAGTATGGAGATGATTTGGCTTATGGTGCATCCAAAAATTGTAAACCGATCAAAGTCGTAGTCTCTTCAAATTTTGTGTGGTGGTGTGCCGCATGAATGGCAAGAGATCCGAGCAACAATATTCAAGGTCAAGGTCATGACCTTTTTTTCTGTCTGTCCCAAGGATATCTTCTGAACGGAAAGTCAGAGTCGCGTCAAACTTTGTGTGGTGGTGTGCCACATGAATGGCAAGAGATTCGAACAAGATGTGTGTGTGTGTGTGTGTGTGTGTGTGTGTGTGTGTGTGTGTGTGTGTGTGTGTGTGTGAGGGAGGGAGAGACAGACAGACAGACAGAGACACACACACACACGCACACACACACACACACACACACACACACACACACACACACACACACACACACACAGAGAGAGAGAGAGAGAGAGAGAGAGAATCTATAACTTCATGTGACATATGAACGTCAATGTGTGTCAGCTACTCACAGTGTGTGTGTGTGTGTGTGTGTGTGTGTGTGTGTGTGTGTGTGTGTGTGTGTGTGTGTGTGTGTACGTGCGTGCGTACGTGCGTGCGTGCGTGCGTGCGTGTGTGTGTGTGTGTGTGTGTGTGTGTGTGTCCAAAAGTGAGGAAAATACTTTCAGTAGTGATGTAGCAGTGTGAAAGACAAAGACAATTGTTGAATGAATGTCAGTGCATGTCAGCCGCTCGGCGATGCGCTTGTTATTGCTGTGCCTAGTTGATGCAACAATTTGTACTTAAGTTTGTTGATGTTGCACTTAGCGTAATGTTTTATCACACCTACATTGACGTAAAGGGTGACGTCAAGGTAAAGGTCACAGACAACGCCAGACTCTCAAAATTGAGGGTGCGTCAATTGTTTGTCCCAAGATCCCAACGGTTTGACACAGTCACCTCAAATGCTGTATCATGATGTGCCACCTGTCTCTCTGTCTCTGTCTCTGTCTCTCTGTCTCCCACAGCCAAGTGAAGAAATCACGAGAATAATACCCAATCGATGGTCATGGCTCCTGACGGCCAATGGTCAGCTTAAGACCATGACGGCCGAATGGGTTTTAATCCACGTGATTTCTTTACTAGGAGGCAGACAGACAGAAAAAAAACAAACAGACAAACTAACTAAAAACCAGAACGCGACGAATTTATACTTCTTTGCTAGTGAAACTGGGCAAAGAACAATATAAAATAGATTGGACAAAACGGCCGCTTACCTAGTGCCGGCCGTTTTGTCCAACCAGGCCGTTTCGTCCGACAAAAAAATTGAAAGTCGGACAAAACAGCCCGGTTTTAGCTGGCCGTTTTATCTGACCAGGCCGTTTTGTCTGAGGTTGGACAAAACGGCCGGGTCGGACAAAACGGCCGGCTACAATGTATAATAGTGAGTGTGGACGGTAATGGAAGGGCTCAATATTAAAAAAAAAAAAGGGGGGGGGGGTGAACTGACAGGACTCAGGTTCAAATCAATGAAATATTGAAAGAAGACAACTGCTGTGGAAAAGCAAGAAGTCGCCACTGCATATAGATGGACACTGGTGGTGGTGTGTCCAATCCTTTCAGTGTGTCCATGACATGTTTAGACAATAAAGTGAAGGGTCTCTGGAGAACATCAAGGAGTGAACCTGAAAAGTAGGAAGCGGAGAGAAAACTGGACTGAAAAGTGCAATATCCAGGGGTAAAAGAATGCATGCATGTGAAAAGCAAAGGAAAGAAAATAAAGGAAGTGTTGTGATGAGCATCATAAAATCTTTCGTGAATAGAAATGGGGGGAAATGGGGATATTCATGGAATTATAAGCGGCATTTATCCTTAACTGTGTATTTTGAGTGGATCAAATTTTAATCATATCAGGGACATTTAACATCCATAAAACAATACAAGTTAACAACAAGTCGCCAGACTGAGAATCGAAACACACATGGATCATTTTTTTTTCAAAAAAGGCCAAGCAACGTAATTCAGTATAACTGCTTCAGGGACACCCCACCCCACCCTTTCCCATCAACACCCGTGCCCACCCCATTAAATAGTAAGCTCAGAATAAAGTATCTAGACCGTTGTTAAGACGAGTCCACATACGCCTGGGGCTTCATGTACAGATGTGTTTAGGTTCTGATGGTATTGAAGTAGTGTTGCCTAAACCTTCTACCATCCTCTCTTCTCTCTCCTCTCCACCCCACACCCCTCCGACCGGCCTTCCATTTGCGGCTATCCCATCTGCCTTACCACCTTGAAGAGTGTCGACGCTCAACTTGAAAATGATCTCACAGCGAAACTGGCTCGGGTGTCACTTCTCTACACAGATTATCCTCTAAATCAGCTTTAATTCTAGCCTGATGGCTGCGCAAGAAATCTCAGCAACGAAATATTGTTGGACGCTACCAGCGGTATCACAAAAGAAATCGCAGCAATAATAAACTGTTGTATGCCTTGAGCGGTATAACAAGCAAAGTGTTTCACGGAAACGGCAACGAAAGAACTTTGAGCTACACCTTAATACGCCTGGGGCTTCTTGTATTGATGTGTTGATGTTACGCCCAGAGTGAACAGCACATAGCCTGGAGAACTCGGAAACAAAAGCTCACTTCAAACAGATGCAGAATCTTGGTCATGATCGAGCTCACGGTGCCATATGAGAACAGAATGGAGGCAGCTCAAATCTACAAGACTGGAAAGTATGCTGATCTGGCAAACAGCCTGAGGAGAGAAGGCAGCAGAGGGACATCCGGAGTCATGAACCGGGTGTGCTCAACCCCCCTAGAGTGCCAGGAGATAAGGGTCGAAACGCTTGCTTGAAGGGGACTTCTCTTCTGAGGACTCTGCTGCCACGCTCTCCACGGGTTTCTTTCTACTGGTCACTGTAAAAGAAAAGAAATGTATACTGACTGACAAACCATTTACTGTCAGATTAACATAGTGTTGTACTGACTAAAATGTATACAGTGTTGACTATCTCCAGACAGGAAACGGTGAACCGGGGGTCACTTACATGGTAGCCTGTTTGTTGACCTGTGGTACAGGGAGCTAAACGTTAGTTAACCCGTAAGCAAAAATGTCATGCAGGAAGTGAACATAGCACGTAGAGCGGAGATAACGATCAGGGCACTCTGTGTGTGTGTGTGTGTGTGTGTGTGTGTGCGTGCGTGTGCGCATGCGGGTGCGGGTGTGTGTGATAAATTTCAATTTAAGAGGAAAGCGTCTGTAGCCAGCCGTTTTGTCTGACCCGGCCGTTTTGTCCAACCTTGGACAGAATGGCTAAAAGCCGGCTGTTTTGTCCGACTTTCAATCTTTTGTCGGAAAAAAAACGGCCTGGTTGGACAGAACGGCCGGCACTAAATAAGCGGCCGTTTTGTCCGATATATTTTTCAATTGTTCTTTGCCCAGTTTCACTGGCAAAGAAGTATACTGAGAGGCAGGAATTCCGCATAAACAAAAAATCATGTGCAAAAATCTCATTTGTCAGTTATTTAATTGGAAACTTGGTAACAACCTAAAGGAATTAAATCTGCGTTAGAAAATTTGATTGAAAACGGTATGTGTGAACAGAAAAAAGACCTGAATCAAATTCATAAGCAACTGTCAAACATGGTTATTGCACAGCATAAACAATCTTTCAAAAGAGATAATTCTGTCAATATCTGGCGTATCCACCATTGGCAGCTACACACGCTCGAAGACGCCGAGGCATGGACTGCACGAGACATCGGATCTGCACATGCTGGATGTTGAACCAGTGATGCTGAAGAACGGTGATCAGTTCACCTCTCGTCTGGGGCCTCGGCTGATGCTGCTCCACTCTCCTGCCGAGCGCGTCCCAAAGGTGCTCAATGCAGTTCATGTCAGGTGACGGGGATAGCCAGGGGCATCACCTCCACTCCATTCTGCTGCAGAAACTGATGGGTCATCCGGGCACTGTGAGGCGTAGCATCATCATGCTGGAACACAAATCTGTGTCGTCCACCATGGTGATCCAGGAGTGGAAACAGGACAAGCTGGAGAACGTGGTTCACGTAAAGCTGTGCCGTGATGTTGACATCGATCACCATGAGCTGGGATCTAAAGTTGGCGTTGATGGCACCCCACACCATCACTGAAGGGCCGCCAAACCGGTCGAGCTGTAAATTCTGATTCTACATCAGCGTGGCTCATGCAAAAACGTGACTCGTCAGAGAAGATGACATTCCTCCATGCGCGCGTTTCCCAGGAACGCTGCATTTGCTGCCCAATGGCGCCGGGCCTGCCTGTGTCTGTCAGTCAATACAGGGCCAACGTAGGGCCTGTGACACCTGATTCCTGCGTGTGACAGGCATCGTCTGACGGTGCGGTTGCTGATGTGTCCCCCAAGCTCCCCCAAAGTTGCTCTAGCTGTGGCAGCAGTCAGGAATCGGTTCCTGAGGTGGGAAAGGCGAATGGCTCGATCTTGTTTCTGAGTCGTCACTCTAGGTGCGCCTGGTCGAGGACAGTCAGAAACTGACCGGGTGGCTGCCAAGCGCTGTTGTAGGCGCAGATAGTGGTATGGTGGGCGTTCATGGCTCTTGCCACCTGTCGGACAGATGAACCAGCCCTCAGCATCCCAAAAGAGAGGTTTCGCTGGTTGTTGTCTAACTGTGGCATTTTCCTGCAGTGTGATAAAACCATTCTGGGTATGGTATTTTATGGGTTAACTGTGTGTTTATCACGTGAAAAGAAAGCGACGCAATATTCACTCTGAACTGAGTTGTCGCCCAGTTTGGCTTTTTGCTTCTGGCGCTATTGTCTGTTCGCTGGCACGTGCTGCACGAGAAACGTCGCTGCGGAAAGGTGGGTCACACTCCCACCAACTGAGGGATGGGTCATAAAAGGAGCAACAAATCAAACTTTCCCGTGGAACTTGTGTGCATGATGTGCGGAATTTATGCCTCTCAGTATATAAATTCGTCGAGTTCTGTTTTTTTGTTTTTTTTTTTTTTTTCTGTCTGTTCCAAGGATGTCTTCCGAACGGAAAGTCGGAGATAGTTATGGCCCCCTTGACAACCAATGGTCAGCTTAAGACGCCAAATTGGCCACCTGGGGGCATGACGGCCGAATGGTTTTTTTTCCACGTGATTTCTTTACTTTGGAGTAGACAGACAAAAAAACAAAAAAAACAAACAAAAAACAGAAAAAAAAAACAGAACGCAACAAATTCATACTTCTTTGCGAGTGAAATATCGGACAAAACAGCCGCTTATTTAGAGCTGGCCGTTTTGTCCAACTAGGCCGTTTTGTCCGACAAAAGATTGAAAGTCGGACAAAACAGCCGGGTTTTAGCCGTTTTGTCCGAGGTTGGACAAAACGGCTGGTTGGACAAAACAGCCGGCTACAGCGTCTTTTACAAAACGTTAAACAACAACAGCTCCAGCTCTTTTTTCGCCCCTTAATTCGATAACTAATCGAAAAAGTTTCAGTCCATAAAACAGGCGTTCACGCGCCATTAGGCGTATTTGATATATTCTGACTGCGCCATTGGTCGCTGTTTTTAACCCCTTAATGAGAACATTAACCTTTTTCTAAGTCTACATAATAGGGCATTCACGAGCCATTAGGCGTATTTTATACCATCTGACTGCGCCATTGGCCTTGTAAGTAGTAGAGGTTTTCTTCCCTCTTAATTTGAGATTTACATTAACTTTTTATTAGTTATCCACGTAATGGGCATTCACGAGTCATTAGGTGTATTTAATACCATCTGACTGCGCCATTGGCCCTGTTAGCTATGTAGTCTCACCCCCCACCCCCTCCCCCACCTTTTTTTTTTATTCGATGATAAATCAACCTTTTTTTTTTTTAGTCCACCTAACAGGGTATTCACGAGTCATCAGGCGTATTTAATACCATCTGACTGCGCCATTGGCCCTACTAGCGATGGAGATTTTCTCCCGTCATGCCATGATCATATTAACCTTTTTATTTCTTTTTTCATCCACGCAACAGGGCGCTCACGAGTCATTATGCGTATTTAATACCATTGACTGCGCCATTGGCCTTGTTAGCTGTGGGAAGCCTACCCACCCACCACCCACCCCCACTTGTTTCGATAATTACTGATTACTTTAACCCTCTCTATTTTTGTCCGCATAACTGAGCATTCACGAGCCATTATGCGTATTCAATACCATCTGACTGCGCCATTGGCCCAGCACGGGTGGAGTCCCCTCCTCTCTCCCCCCACCCCCTTTCCAATCCCCACCCCCTCCCCCATCGCCCTATTTTCGACCATAACATTAACTTTCTTAGTCCACGTAACTGGGTATTCACGAGTGTTGAGCCGTATTTAATACCCATCCAACTACGTTATTGGCCCTGCTAGCTGTTGTAGGTTTGTTTTGTTTTTGCTTCTTTTTTTAGCACCTGCGACCTAGGGACATTCTTTGGTGGGCGAGGATTACATTTGTCTAGAACCAAGCGACGGCACCCTCTGTTGACCTCTCTTTCTAAAGTCAAAAGAGGGGGGACACTCAGGAGGGAAGGCGCTTGGAACCACCGTTTGAAGGGGGGGGAGGGGGGGGGTCGGACGGACGTCCACCAAGAGGGGGGGGGGGGGGGGGGGGCGGATTGTTGAAACTTGTCTCAAAGGGCAGGAAGTCGGGTTTGAAGATGGATCGTGAGAGTAAGTGAGGAAAAGGATATGACGGGTCTGATATAGAACCTCTCCGTAGTAGTAGCAGTAGTAGTAGTAGTAGTAGTAGTATGTCCATCCATCAATCCGTCTGTCTGTCTGTCTTTCTGTCTGTCTGTCTGTCTGTCTGTCTCTCTCTCTCTCTCTCTCTCTCTCTCTCTCTCTCTGTCCTTCCGTTGCTATCTATGTCTGTCTGTCTGTGTTTTGTCTGTCTGTCGGTCTGTCTCTCTTTTGTGACTCTCTCTCTCTCTCTCTCTCTCTCTCTCTCTCTCTCTCTCTCTCTCTCTCTCTCTCTCTCTCTCTCTCTCTCTGTCGAGTCTCGCTGGCTGACCGTCTGAGTCAGTCGTTTAATTAGGTCGGTCGGTCGGTCGGTCAGTCAGTCAGCTCTCTCTCTCTCTCTCTCTCTCTCTCTCTCTCTCTCTCTCTCTCTCTCTCTCTCTCTCTCTCTCTCTCTCTCTCTTTCTGTGGGTGGTGGGTGCACGTGCCTAAGCGAGAGAAAGTGAAAGAGAGAGAGAGAGAGAGAGAGTGTGTGTGTGTGTGTGCGCGCGCGCGCGCGCGCGCGCGCGCGTGCGGGTGCGTCCATCCGTTTCTGTCTCGGCGTATCCGTGTTTGTGTGTGTGTGTATGTGTGTGTGTGTGTGTGTGTGTGTGTGTGTGTGTGTGTGTGTGTGTGTGTGTGTGTGTGTGTGTGTGTGTGTGTGTGTGCGCGCGCGCCTCTGTGTGCATGTGTGTGCATGCGTGTGCGCGTGTGTGTGTGTTGTGTGTGTGTGTGCGTGTGTAAATGTGTGCGCGCATGTGTGTGCATGTGTATACGTGTGTGTGTGTGTGTGTGTGTGTGTGTGTGTGTGTGTGTGTGTGTGTGTGTGTGTGTGTGTGTGTTTATGTGAGTGTGTCTATGTAAATGTGTGTGTGTGTGTGCGCGTGCGTGCGTGCGGGCGTGTGTGTGTGTGTGTGTGTGTGTGTGTGTGTGTGTGTGTGTGTGTGTGTGTGTGTGTGTGTGTGTCTGTCTGTCTGTCTGTCTACCTGTGTGTGCGTGCGTGCGTGTGCGAGTGTGTAAATGCGTATGTGTGGGCGCGTGCGCCACACAAGCCACCTTAATGCAAAAACAAGAAGCGGAAGGTGATCTTTTCTCTCTTTTTGAGTTTAACCTGGCACTAAATATGTTTACATATGTTGTCCTGTCAGTCCGTGACTGGAGAAAATGTTCAGTGTGGTCGTGTGCCTATTTGCTTATTCACTTGTCGTGTGCTAGCTGAATAATATCGTATGTGACACCGGGAAGGTGTTCGCTGCCTTTTCTTTTCAAATAACACGGAGCATGTCACTTTGCTTGGTTGCTTATTACTAATCTCCTGACCTCTCTTCGGAGTTTTCTTTCTCACGACCACACTAAAACTCAGAGTGTCAACACTCACAGATTCTCCTGACCTGAATTTCATTGTATAGCTAAGCGTGCTGACAGGTGTCAGAATTCTCAACACTTCATTTTAAAGGTCAGAACATAGTAACTATTTAATTCCCCTAAACACGTTGAAGCTTGTAAGTATATAGGTCAATGCCTCTGTCCTGGTTCAAAATTTTATTTCATGTTAATGATAAGGAAACTTGTCAACAATGCAGTCGTCACTGCTTAATACTTTTGACTTCATTTGAAGTGATCTTTTCTATTAACTGTTCTGAAACTTCTAAGGCTGTGTAACAATTTAGAAAACACTGCCTTAGGATCGCACGGACCAACTAGCGAAAAGGCAACATGTACCTATCGGAATGTAGTCACAATCTAATTTTAATGACCACCCTTCAAACTTCATTTCATATAAATCATCAGTAACTCGGTCAGAGGCGAATTTGAAACTTTGTTCAAAAAAAAAAAAAAGATGGTTCAAATTAATTGTAAAATCGATCTTAATAATTTGTTGACTTACAAAGCCTTTGAATATGCTTGTTTAAACTGCTGAGTAACTCATTCCATACGCCATACCTACGTTTTGTGGAAAAGAAAACAACAAGAAGCAGACTAAACGTGTTTCCTTATAAGTGCAGTTTCACTGAAAAGGAGGGAGAGGGGGCAGAAGGAGGAGGAAACGGGAGAATGGGGGTGTGGAAAGGGGGAGAGCAGAAAGAGACAATTTAAAGAAAAGAAAAGAAAAGAAAAAGCGGATTTTACCATGAGTAATAGCACTGTGTGACACGAAAAATAGGAAGAAAATGAAAACAGTGGGCAACAATTACAAGCAACATCATGCCTATCGCAATTAGTAGTCTTACTTTTCGTTTACAATGAGTACTGCTATTTCTAGCACTGCTATTGCTGGTGGTGCTTCATCACGAGTCTTACTACTACTACTACTATGCTGCTGCTGCTGCTGCTGCTGCTGCTATTTGTCCAGTACGTCATGACAGTCATGACAACACGATCTAACAAAATGTCAACAATGGCGCTGAGCATATCCATTTCAAATAAGTGTGCCCACGTGCGTGCACACACACACGCGCGCGGGCGCGCGCGCACGTACACACACGCACACGCACACACACACACACACACACACACACACACACACACAGGGGAGTGGGGAAGGAGAGTTAGTTCTGAAAACTGTGGGGAAGTGCAGGAAGAGAAAAGGGTTATGGCCGTCTTAACTCTCTACAAGGCGCTGCTATGTCATTGAACCAAGAGCCAACAAGACCATCGTTTCACACGAGCTTCAGAAGTCCGTGATCATTGGTAAGGGTTATTAATACGCGCATTTCGTACGTCCCTTCAACATTCCATCCTATATCGCAAACCCAGTATAGTCCAGTGAGAGAAGAACTACTATATGGTTAGCTAACAGCTACATATTTTTGGTGCAAAAGGGGAGAGCTGGGGGTGGGGCATGGGGTGTGGGGAGGGTGCAAACCGAAGAGACAGAAAAAGTGAAATTCGACTTCGAGGGAAGACAAATAAGATACAACTTGTATAAGAACACAAAAAATAAGCTTGCAAGAAATCTGCACAAGTTGGTCGAGTGTCGGCAGGAGAGTGAGAAACAGAGAAGCGGCGGCCCTGCTAGTCATCTAACAAGTGCCCCAGTTGACTGCCAAGTGTTAGCATGAACGAGTTATCATAGAAAAAAAAGGTTTCTTTTATTTCCGTTTACACTCACTTCTTATGATCCTGATGATCTCAGTAAACAAAATTCAAATAATTACATCAACCGATCAAATTCAAATAATTACATCAACCGATCAAAAACAAAAAAAAAAAAAAAAAAAAAAAACGCGAAAGATTATGGAAAGCAGACTGGAAAAAAAAAAAAAAACCGAAACTGCTGTTCAAAACCACACAAACGCAAAAAACAAGGGGAGAGACCAAGCAATCCTCAGGCCAGTGATGCAATTCATGTTGACTTATGGCAAGATTCAATGGCTGACGCACTCACCATGGCTTAGTTTTATAATTCCTAGTATGCCAACCGTCCAGGTTGTACAACATGCATCGGTTTACAAGACTCTATGTACGTATGCCTTTTTTTTTTTCTTTTGCATCTCTCTCTCTCTCTCTCTCTCTCTCTCTCTCTCTCTCTCTCTCTCTCTCTCTCTCTCTCTCTCTCTAGCTCGCTCGCTCACTCTCGCGAGTAGTAACGTTTAGTGGAAAAACATCTTCTGCATTGCCTGTTGAATACGGTGTTCCACAAGGTTCTGTCCTAGGTCCTTTATTATTTTCAATTTACATTAACGACTTACCTTTAGTTCTTACTGCAGTATGCGAGTTATTCGCTGACGACACGACCTTACACACCAGTAGCACCAATGTCGTCGAAGTCTCAACAGCTCTTCAGGAAAATCTTAACCACTTAGCCGACTGGTCTGAACTAAATCACATGTGTCCACATCCACAGAAAACGAAATACATGCTTATAACAACTCGACAAAAACGTCAAAATCTTCCTGATCATTTATCTGTTCTTTACTTAAATGACAAAAGATTGAAGAAACAAATAGCCATAAAGTTCTTGGAGTTGTCATAGATAATAATTTGTCATGGTCAGATCATATTACAAGGATATGTAACATTATTTCTAAAAAGATCTATCAACTCTCTAAAGTGAAAAAATTCTTGAATCTACACAGTCGAAAAATGTTCTTCTGTGCTTACATTGAATCTTACATAAATTATGTTTCAACTGTTTGGGATTCAGCAAGCAATAATATCATGAAACCTCTAGTAAGTCTGCATAGACGGGCCTTGAAATTGGTTCTTTTAAAGCCGTCGACTCTGTTAGCGTCTGATTATAAGGTATTGAATATTTTTGCCATTAAAAATGAAATTAGAGTATAACAAAGCTGTTTTCATGTTCAAAATATTGTCCGGAAGAGTACCACACTCCCTTACTAATATGTTTCCAACAAAGAGTAATAACCATTCATCTAGGATAGTACCACCGCGTCCCCGAATTGAACTTTTTTAAAAACTATAAACAGTAAACAAGTGGGGTAGTCTTTGCTCCCATAAGGAAACCTAACACAGAGTAACTTTTATTCAAGACTGGCACAGCCTTTTAAACTTGAATAAAGTCAGACAAATACAAAGACGAACAATCTAATAGTGGGGGAAAAAAACAAGCGCAGGCCAACAACTAAATTGTCTTCATAGTAATGACTTGGCAGAACTTTGAACTTAAGGAGGGGCGTTGGGGGTTTGGGGGGGGGGGGGGGGGGGGGGGGGGGGGGGGGGGGGGGGGGGGTTGGGCAGCAGGAGGTTGAAGATGTAAAAAACTGGGAACAAGAAATGAAGAAAATATGAAAACTCTTCACTGGCTGCATAAGGGAACCATCGCAATCCCTTTTAAAGGCAGATATATTTGTATTGCCTGCTCCGAGGCCTTTCGTCCGCTGGGTCGGAAACTCATCAGGGAGACACGGCTGGCTGTATCTGCGCTCCCGGCGTCAAATAGAGACACACCACAGTCCTGACACTTCGCATGTACAAGACAGTCTCGGACTTTGGCATTCAGATCAGTCTGACTGTGGCGACATACATCAGGATTTCCAGCACCCTGTCAGCAACCCAGGCCTTGAAGACATTGTAGAAAGAACAGTGGCAGGCTTTGACACGGGCATTGTGAAAGACTATGTTGCCACTTGACAAATCGGCAGGTACAGAGACGTCTGCGAGATAGGCACAGGAACACAGCGTTCAGAAAGGTTGTACTGCGTTAAGTCAGATGGTGTAGATGTGTTGTTGTGCGAGTCGGAATATTCCTGCGTGCCGAATACGGAGGACGACTGTATGTTCTGGTATATTAAATAAGAACACAGGAACATGTCATCAGAGGAACGTGTCAAGCTGGCCCACCTGCGAAAAGGGGAGACGTACCAGCAACACACAACACGCTGACATTCAAGCATGTGCTGTGCGGCGATTGCACGCTCTTCACGGCCTGGTCCAGTTCTACCTGGGGTACGGCCCTTTGCTGAACGGATTGTGTATGCATATTAGGAACACTTTGTCATTCACAACTTTGCCATGTAATATGAAAGAAAAAAAAAAAACATTGCTGTGGTTTCCATGACAATGAGATCGTGTCGCGTCGCGTTTTTTTTTCGATCGCACCGATTTGCTAAATGAGCTGTAAGCTTACTAGCAATAAACATCTTTCTTTCGTTCGTTCGTTCTCTCTCTCTCTCTCTCTCTCTCTCTCTCTCTCTCTCTCTCTCTCTCTCTCTCTCTCTGTGTGTGTGTGCGTGTGTGTGTGTGTGTGTGTGTGTGTGTGTGTGTGTGTGTGTGTGTGTGTGTGTGCGTATGTTTGTGCTGTGTGTGTGTGTGTGTGTGTGTGTGTGTGTGTGTGTGTGTGTGTGTGTGTGCAGTGCGCGCGGCTGCCTGCGTGCCTACATGTGCGTTTGTGTGTGTGTGCGTGTGTGTGTGCAT
Organism: Conus betulinus; assembly: GCA_016801955.1. Classification (NCBI taxonomy): domain Eukaryota; kingdom Metazoa; phylum Mollusca; class Gastropoda; order Neogastropoda; family Conidae; genus Conus; species Conus betulinus. Next base: position 26,435 of record JADBJO010018882.1, read on the forward strand.
GAGAGCGTGCGGCGTGTGCGCGCGTGCGCAGGCGTGTGCGTATGTGTATCCTGACAAAATTTTGTCTTTTTTCCGTAGTAACAGCCCCAATATGGCTTCTACTGGTCGGCTGGACTACAACAAAATGCCAGTTACTGAATCAACATTACGGACAGCTGACCGGGTTTTTTTTCCCAAGGTATTCCAAGGTTCTGAGCTGATAGAGAAATCAGATGCTGTCATATTTTGGTTGCCTACAACATCAGAGAGGAAATGCTGCTGGCGTCTGGTGTGCCAAGATATTTTACACCCTACAGAGCAACATGACGCCAGACGTACATCGGGTATCCTACACTTCACGGCGAAAATAATATAATGCCAGGCGTGCACCAGGATCCTACACTTTACGGCGAAATTAACGTGTCATGCGTGCACCGTGTATCTTACACTTTACGGCGAAAGAAATACATCGTGTTAGGCGTGCTTCGGGTATTCAACACCTTACAGAGAAAGTAACAGTGCCAGGCGTGCACCGACTATCCTGCTGACGGAGAACGGCCAGGCGTGCACCGACTATCCTGCACCTGACGGAGAAAGTAACAATGCCAGGCGTGCACCGACTATCCTGCACCTGACGGAGAAAGTAACAATGCCAGGCGTGCACCGACTATCCTGCACCTGACGGAGAAAGTAACAATGCCAGGCGTGCACCGACTATCCTGCACCTGACGGAGAAAGTAACAATGCCAGGCGTGCACCGACTATCCTGCACCTGACGGAGAAAGTAACAATAACAATGCCAGGCGTGCACCGACTATCCTGCACCTGACGGAGAAAGTAACAATGCCAGGCGTGCACCGACTATCCTGCACCTGACGGAGAAAGTAACAATGCCAGGGTAAGGTAAGGTAAGGCAATGTTGCTTATAGCCCAGCCGACCGCAAAGGGCCACATCAGGGCTGTTACCACGTCGAAGTCAGCTCACAAGTCCAAAGCAAAAAAAAAAAAAAAAAAAACAAAAAAAAAAAAAAAAAAAAAAAAAACAACAACAAAAAAACACTCACACGTCTTTAAAATACACCTTCCA
>JADBJO010018882.1:32500-34421 GCA_016801955.1 Conus betulinus
TTGAATTTCCATTATTTTCCTTTGTAAGTTGAAATTGGTTTTCAGTCTTGCATTTGACCTAGTTCTCATGCTTATAATGGGATGACAGTGTCATTCATATTTGTATCATATATTCATTCTTATTGTTCACACCCCTTCAAATGGGGCTTTGGCCTTTTTGAATAAAATTCTGTTCTGTTCTGCATCCGTCAAGAATGGTTATGTTTTAACCCTCGGTGTATTTGTCTGTCTGCCTGTCAGCAAGATTACCCACGAACTGCTGAAACTCGATACAGACGACATTTGCTGGAAAGATGGAATGTGGACCAAGAACGAACCCTTCACATTTTGGTAGGGATCCTCTCTGCGGATCTGGATCAAAGGGCGGATCCAGGATCCGTTTCGACCGCAGCAGAAACCTTTGCTCTCCAAATGCATTTCTTCTGTGTGTATGTGTGTGTGTGTGTGTGTGTGTGTGTGTGTGTGTGTGTGTGTGTCCCCAAAATCATACCCCTGAACTCCCCCCCCCCTCCCCCCCCCCCCCCCTTCCCGACATTTTCGTCTTCTTCCGTACACGTTGGTGTGGAACTCTATCAAAGGGTCGATCCAGCATCCATTCAGCTTTGGCAGAGGTCCCTGCTGTTCCGAGTGCACTTTAGTAGGATTTTCCCTCCTTAAACAGAGTGCTGACTGGCCGATTCCGCGGCCAATAAGCTGGTTCAGTTAGTCAGCTTTCCTGGGGGGAAGCAAGGTTGATCGCTCATGCGTTTTGCTCATTCGTTTTGACTGAGTGGTGACTGACGGTAGCAGCGCCGTCCATCAGCTGAATTGTACGCGCGGCTGATGATTCAGTTCAGAACTGTATCCTCAGGATGTACCCTAGAAAGAGAGGGATGAGGGAGAGGCAGGAAAAGGGGAAGGGGTGGGATCTGATGGGAAGGGGTGGGGTGGTGGCAACACAAAACATCTGGGCACAGCAGAAATCAGTCGTTGGTTCGTTCGTTTTGCCTGGGGTGGTAAGGTGAAGTAGATTGTCAGTTGAAAATTGAGTGCAGTGCAGTACTGTGTTTCCAGGTTGACAGGAACAACAGGTTCAGGCTCCAACACCACAACAAACCAGCAGTAACAGCAACAACAAGAAGAACAACAAAATGGTGAAAAAAGAAGAAAAAGAAAAAAAAAAGGAGGAAAGAAAGAAAGCAAGCAAGAAGGAAAATTCTGCGTTTATAGAAAGAAGAAAAAAAAAAGAAAGAAAGAAAATTCTGGTGACACTCAACAGGTCTCTACTTTTCTCTTTCTTTTATTTTCTGATAAGGCTTTTAAAATACTCAAGGCCTTGTTTTGTTTGCTCGTAATCGGAACGGTGCCAGACCGGTAGAAGGGTCAGGAACTTCGGTAACACCGAAATCCGCCCCTGCGTTGGGATGGAGTGATCAAGTTTCCACTTCGTAATGAACTGGCCGAAATGAATTTCTCGCTGGTGTTACATCATGGTGTCACCTGTTTTGTTTTGTTTGTTCTGTTTTTTCCCTCCTTTTTCAACTTATTGTAACGCGTGTCTAGTGTAGGTTTGGGTTTTTTTTTTTTAAATTTTCAGTCTTTGCTGGTGTGATGAATACAACCATCAACCCCATCCCCCACACATATCGCACCACTCACACAATATGTGTGTGTGTGTATGTGTGTGTGTGAGAGAGAGAGAGAGAGGATGAAGAGAGAGAGAGAGAGAGAGTGTGTGTGTGTGTGTGTGTGTGTATGCACGTGCGGGTATGAGAGAGGGGAGAGAGAGAGACAGAGAGAGAGGGGGGGGGGGGGGGGGAGCTTTGGCTTTCGTAAATGAAATGCAGATGTGTGTTGTTTTTTTTTTCGGGAAAAGTGTTCAAGGTGACAGCCACCGTGTGTCGGGCTTTGAAAACAACAAACCAAAAAAAGGCGAGCATAA
>JADBJO010018883.1:0-34410 GCA_016801955.1 Conus betulinus
GCAAGATCAATTAGATTTATTTCATCATCATCATCATATCATCATCATCATCATCATCCGTCGAGTGTCCATAATCATCAGGTTTGATTATTCTGACACTTTTGGGAGGTTGACGCAGAAAAAAAGACCTATTTACTGCAGGAGGCTGCTAGCTCTTGGCCTGAATAGGTCTGATGTCACAGCAGCCTCTGGTCAAGGCTTGTTTCCACTCCTGGATGGTATGTGGCTAGGAACGAGTTTAGTCTATAGTCTCGTACACACTGGAGGCGGTTTAGCTGATGAGAGTGCAGTTTTTTCTGTCACGTGAGGTTGCAGCTCTGAGTTTAGATCTTCCATCAGACAAGGCCTTTCCAAACTCCACATGTACTAAGTCTCTGTCTGATCTTGTAGAGCATGGCGAGCCGTGCAACCTTTCTCCGGGTTTTATGATAAACAGGTGTTAATTTAGGTTGTATGGGCAGAAAAAAGAGTCACATTAATCAGTTCTTGCTGTATTGCTTGTTCACTAGCATCTTGGATGACTGAACCCCCTCCTAGTCTATTTTAAGATTTATCTAAAGTTGTTGTACTAAAAGACAGTCCTCGTCCAGTATCACGTGACGGTGGCTTCCTTGGTTGGCGACAACAGAGCTCTGTGTTGCGGAAGGTATCTGCCAATAAAATGCATGTTTCGGGGTCTGAAACCCATTTCTCTTTAATCGTTTAGTCTTTAACTTAACTTATAGTGAAGGTGAGTACGTTCGGTCAACCATAAATGATACATAATGTACGAAATCGGTAAAATTAAACCTACTTTTGGTTTCCTCCGACATTTCCGCGAAAACCCCTAACCTGCGTACACGTTAATACCTTAGTAATCATTGCGCAAAAACGCAAGGTGGAGGAGTGACCACACGGAAGTGGACAAACGCAGATACCATCATCAGTCTGCATATCATTTAACTGCGAAAAAGAGTGTGTGAATTTTAGGGGTAACTTAGCAATGCTTACGTCAAGATGAGATGTCAGAGCTCCCTTCTTCACAGTATGTATGTTACTTTCCCCGCATCCCCCACCCCTCTCCTCCCTCCCCTCTCCCTTCCTGCTTTCAACCCCGAAATAGCCCTGTGATGTTGGCTGGGGTCTAATGGAACCGTCAACCCCCCCCACCCCCCCCCCCCCCCCCCCCCCCCCCCCCCCCCCCCCCCCCCCCCCCCCCCCCCCCCCCCCCCCCCCCCCCCCCCCCCCCCCCCCCCCCCTGTGGTTGTGTATGTGGTGTGGTGTGGTGTGGTGTGGTGTAATGTGTGTGTGTGTGTGGTGTGTGCGCGCGCGCGCTCGCAGTTGCCTCATGTTTGCTTATTCATCTTTAAGTGGGTTTAAAGTAATGAAAGAAATGATCATATCAGTGTGCATGCACACATTTGTGTATGTGTGAGTTTGTGTGATTCATGCACATGTGTGTGTGTGTGTGTGTGTGTGTGTGTGTGTGTTAGTATGCACAGTGCACAATACATTTATACATCCTTGTAACTGAGCATTTTAATTGTCATGTTGCCTAGATCAACATTAGTTCCATTTGCTGCTTTATCACCCCAAGCCACAGCTGAACTGTTGATTTGTTTTTGGCAAACTGAATTTCATAGGGATTGCTATCCTTTTTGCACTTGGTCGAATTACGTGATCTTGTGGTCGTATCATAGACTGGTTAGTCTATTTTGGAGACTTTTGTTGGTTTTCAGTAGTGAAGAGTTATCAAGCAAAAGTTGTAATCAATTCAGAAAGTTCCAGGACTTTGAGAAGAACACATTCATTGACTTTGATTGCAGCGGATCAGACAAAAGTCCTTTTTACATGCTCAAAGGAGAAAAAAAATTGCAACATGGTAAATTTCTGTGTGTTTTAGTGACACACTGGCCTGAATCCTGTGCCTCAGATGGGAATTTTATGCATCAGAGATGCTTATTTGTGTGTAATAATGGTCATTGCATTGTACACATAAATAGTATATTTGTATCTGTCACTGCATGCATGTGTGTGTTGTGAAAGTATCTTCATACGTGTGTGTGAATGTATGTAAGTATGTATACATCTGTGGGTGTTACAGACTGTGTGTGCATGTGTGTGGGTGGGAGGCTCTTAGTATGTGGGAAGTGGTGTGGGGGGGGGGGGGGGGGTGCACAGTGGGAGACTCTGTGTGTGTGTGTGTGTGTGTGTGTGTGTGTGTGTAAAGTTGTTTAATTCGCTCTGTGTGTGTGTGTGTACAGCCTTGAGTTAAACCGACAACAAATGGTTTTAGTCAGTGTGTGTGTGTGTGTGTGTGTGTGTGTGTGGTGTGTGTGTGTGTGTGTGTGTGTGTGTGGTGAGTACAGGAGTAGGAAATAATAGGTTGATTGATTGGTCAGTCTTTGAGTTTTTGACATGTGAAATGAGTGCAAGTCTGTCTTATTCTTACTGATGCTGATGTTGCAGTTATCAGGAGATACATGTATACTACTTATACTAACAAAGAGAAAGGACAGGCAAATAAGTAAAACTAAAAAGAAGAAGAGATAGACTTGTACTTGTTTCATATGAATAGATATATAAAAAAATCAAACAAGTTTATATGATCACTCTATATGTATGAAAGAGAAGCAGCTTATTACAAATGTTATGATTTAGGTTGGATTCAGATCAGTTAAGGTCATTTAACCAGATTACCACTTGAACCAGAAGCACAAATGGTCACTTTTAAGATTGGAATAAAAAAAAAACAATGTCAATTGTCTGCCTTTGCAACTAGGAACAGTCACCTGAATTCAAAGCAAATGCAAAACAAAACAAAACAAACAAACAAAAAGACCGAGAAAAAAAAAAAGCTACAAGAGGAAAAAGATTAAACTTTTTGGTCAGGTCTGTTTGTTTGCATGAGTTCTTGCACATGATTGGCAGTTACGTTAACTGCTTTGCAAAAATTAAAATATTTGACTGTTCAGCAACATGATGTATTGCAAAATATTTTCTATTGTGATACCATTATAACTTACACAGTTAAAGCTGTACCTGATGATTTTGGAGATTGTAAGGTATATATTTATGTCTCAGGAGTGAAAGCAAGGTAGCTTTTTGCTATCACAGAATATGAAAGAGAGAAAGAAAGAGGTGTTATTAGACAAAGAGGATACAGTGACAGCAGAATTACAACAGAAGGAAAAGGCAGTCAGCAAGCAGATAGCTGGCAGGCAGGTGGTCAATGGCTGAATCTTTCAGGATCTTTCAGGGCCTCCATCTGCCTACTTGAAAATCACATCTGATTTGTGTGTGTCTGTGTGGTATCACTGTGTGTGTGTGTGTGTGTGTGTGTGTGTGTGTGTGTGTGTGTGAGTGAGTGCATGCATGCGTGCATGTGTGCATGCACACGCATGCATGAGTGTATACATGTGTGTTATTTTCACGTGCTGTCTCATCCTTTAAGTCAGAATGCCGGTGTTCATGCACATCAGTCATCAGACTGGACAGCATCCATTCACTGCAGATCAGTGCAGCAGTATGTATATAAAATATGTTTGACAAACAACAGTATGAATTATGGCTCAGCATGAAACATCATGAAGTACATTAAGCGCTTTAAGGTTTTCATTTTTCTATTTCAAAGACTTCAATTCACAAATGAGTCCAATCTCTGGGCAGATTTTAGAGTAAAGCATACTCTGCATAATGGACTTCTAATGATTTAGTGATGACTGAGATTGTTTTGAAATTTACAGCGAGGATCAGATGGTAGGTGGTTTACACTGTTTCCCCCTACAATGACAGTAACATCTAAAAGGGCACCTAGGGGAGCACAGTCCTCTGCCAAGGTCAGACCGATCCTGGATCTGCGCTGAGATCCATATGTGCAGCAAAATGCAGGGAAAAAGTGTGGTTACTGGTTTACTGAAACATGGGGGGAGAAAATGAGGTTGATGATAGGTGTGCAATTTTTCTTTCCCCCATTGTTTTTTTTTTTAATCACTTTTCTGAGTAAGCCAGAGTTTTGTAATGGGAGATGAAATGTCTCTAAAAAGTTTCAGTACATCATTCCATGAGAATGTATGCATAATATCAGTTGATGAACGGGAACTTCACACACTGTTCACGCTCATAGGAAGAGTTGTAATACTGCTGCTGAACAAACCTTAAACCCACTGTTTGATCTGGATTGGCACCATGGTCTACAGCCACTCTGATAGGGTCGTCCTGGGGCCAGACTTCATCTTTCCAGCCCAGTTGGTTAAAACCAGATGTTTTGGAGGTAAACTCCCTGGCAGACAAACCAAATGTCATGAATGAAAACATGAGCTCGATAGATGTAAAAAGTTGAATGGGCCACTTTCAAGTTAAGATGCTCTTCTTTGTATTGGACATGTAGGCTTTGACATTTCTGAATAGGGTGGCTGAAATAGTGAAGTTATGATGAGGTTCATCTCAAAAGACACAGACACTGGATGAAAATGGTTCATTTAGAGATTATACTGGAGTTGTGTGTGGCACTGGCAGAAGTATTCTGAAATACTTAGCATTGTAGATAAACTTGAGTTTTAGAATTCACTATGTTGACAATGCCACAGATGCTTTGCTCTCCACATCCACCAAAATTATGATACTGCATTCATCTTCTCATTCTTTCTGTCCATTGTACTTAGTCAAGAGTCTTGTACACATATTAACCATGATGTTTGACTTCAAGAATACAAGGCTGATTTAAAGTTCAGAATGAAAGTTTCAAACGTATATGTGTATATATGTATATGTTTTCCTTTGCAGATTGCAGCTTACCTTGCTCCCCACAAGGGAAAATGGCATCTTCAGTGGCTGACAGTGAGAGTACGGAGCCCAAAGACTCTGAATGCAGTGTGTGCTGTGAATGTTTCACAACGCCCAAGCTGTTGCCATGTGGACATCTGCTGTGCCATTTGTGCCTGGTGAACATTATGAAAACTCAGGATGATGTTCGCTGTCCTCTGTGTCGGGATATCATTGTAACCTCAGCTGATCGGCAGTCTAAAAGCCTGGAAGATGTGGCCAGTGAATTTCCCACAGACCTGGCCATGGAACTGATTCTGGAGGCAGACAGAATCCTCGGCAAACAGCACAATTGTTGTGTGTGTGAGGATGTGGCAGCAACGTCCATGTGTCTGAACTGCAAGGACATGCTCTGCCAGTCATGTAAAAGGGCTCATGGGAAAACTGTCCTTTTCAAAACACCACATTGTAGAAGACCTGTCCACTCTGACTGCAGAGAAACTGGCTGCTAATCATTCCTCGCCATGCTCCAGCCATCCAGAGGAGACACCCAAACTTTTCTGTCCAACTCATGGAGCATGCATCTGCATACTGTGTGCTTCCTCTAAGCACAGGAACTGCCCAGAAGTGAAGGACATGGGAGAGAAAATACAGGAGACAAATGCACTTCTAGGTCGACTGGCAGCCAAATTAAGTGAAGGGGAGAGTGAGTTTGACAAGGTCATCAATGAACTGGACAAGCATCTGCAGGACATAGAGAAGTACGCTGAAGCAGCCATTGCAGAGATTGATGAGATGTTTGATCAGCTTGATGCCATGGTCAAGGACAGCCGTCAACAAATGAAAGAGAAAGTGGTGAATGCTCGCTGTAATGTGCGAGAGGCTGTGAAGGGAAAAAAAAAACTCTTTGTTACAGAGGCGGACGAAGCTGACAACACACGGACAGGTGGTAAAACGTGTCAAAGGAGTGAAGAATCATGGCGTGGCCACCACGATGTCATTGCAGATAGAAAAGTGTGTAGATGACCTCAGCTTCAGCACAAGTCTGCCTGAGGATGCACAGACTGTCACTACCTTTCAGTTCTTGCAGAATCCAACAGCTATGACCCAGATTAAGCAAGAGCTCACAAAGTTGGGTGAAATCAAAATTATGCCAGCCAGTATCAAAGCCAACAAGATATCTAACAAAGTATGCTTTTTTTTTCTCTTTTCTTCTTTTTTTTGGGGGGGAGGGGGGATATGACTGTGGGACCGTCAAAATTTATAGCACCTCTGCTAGTTTAAGTAATGGCTCTTTTTTAATCATTTTTTTAAAACTACGACATGATTTATTTGTTTTGGTATGACTGTAAAATCTAAAGGAAGTGTCATAATTTTGCAAATAATCTTGAACACTTTGTAATTGTTTTTCCAGAGAACTTTTCATTGTCAAGTTGTGGCACGCAGCAACCATTCATGAAAACACACACACACACATGCACGCACACACACGCACACACACACACACACACACACACACACACACACACACACACACACACACACACACAAATGTTGGACTCACATGGTAGTACATCAGGAGTCTGTGTGGCCTTCACTTAAACCACCCAGCAGTAAACCCTTGTACACCTCCACACAGTGAACCACCACACTTGACATGTAGTTTCAGTCTGTCCAGTGGGTGACCCTCTCTCTCATTCCCTCGCCACTTTGATGGGTCTGTACCTCCCTGACCAGGGTTCCCCTCTGCCACTCAGCCCACTTTCTGTCTGGTGTGGTCCCCTCCAGTCTGGAGCGAGGTGATGGGAACCTAGTCGTCCAGACTCCCTATGCTCTTGGTCTCCTGAAGCTGGATTTCCTGCTTAGGGATTGCTTGTCTTCTTCACCCCTGTTGTTGGGCAGTGGGTCCTACTCCCCAAAGCTTCAGCAGAACAGGTTTTGCACCTTGTTTCAGGGGCACTGATCTGCCTTTCACTAGTTTCAGGGCCACTGATTTGCCTTTCAGGGTCACTGATCTGCCTTTTGGGGTCAATGATCTGAGGGTCACTGATTTGCCTTTCAGGGGCACTAATTTGCCTTATTTCAGGGCACTGATCTGCTTTTCAGGGGCACTAATCTGGCTTTCAGGGGCACTGATCTGCCTTTCAGGGGCCTGATCTGCCGTATTTCAGGGTCACTGATCTGCCTTTCAGGGGCACTGATCTGCCGTATTTCAGGGTCATTGATCTGCCTTTCAGGGGCACTGATCTGCCTTTCAGGGTCACTGATCTGCCTTATTTCAGGGGCACTGATCTGTCTTTCAGGGGCACTGATCTGCCGTATTTCAGGGTCACTGATCTGCCGTATTTCAGGGTCACTGATCTGCCTTTTAGGGTCACTGATCTGCCTTTCAGGGTCACTGATCTGCCTTATTTCAGGGGCACTGATCTGCCTTATTTCAGGGGCACTGATCTGCCTTTCAGGGCACTGATCTGCCTTTCGGAGCACTGATCTGCCTTTCAGGGGCACTAATCTGCTTTTCAGGGGTACTGATTTGCCTTTATTTCAAGGCACTGATTTGCCTTATTTCAGGCCACTGATTTTATTTCAGGGCACTGACCTGCCTTATTTCAGGGCACTGATTTGCCTTGTTTTAGGGCACCAATTTGCCTATTTCAGGGCACTGATCTGTCTTATTTTAGGGGTACTGATCTGCCTTTCAGGAGCACTCATATGCCTTATTTCAGGGGCAGTGATCTGCCTTTCAGGGTCACTGGTCTGCCTACTTCTGGTTCCCATATCTGGTGACCCATTGACCCCCTTGGAGGCTAGAGCCTTAAGGAAGTCAGAAGTCATTTTGGGGGCCTGTCATGCCTTCATTCCTACTACTGCTGCCTCAAGGCTGGCCCCCCAAGTCCCTGGCCCTCTCCTGGACTCGCTCAGTGATCCCTCTGCCATTGTTTGCTCAAGACTTTTTCTTTATCTCCAGTCTTTCAGGAGGATGCAATTTGCATGGTCCCTTCAGTGGATCCAGAATCAGAGGCTCTCTTTATTCACATGATCAACCATTCAGCTCCTCAGGGCTCCATCTGCTGAGCTCCCCCAGTATTTGTCAAGGTCCTTTCACTGAATGCAGAGACCCTTGGAGCTCAGGGTCTCCCCAACCATGGCCATTGCCATTTGGGAGATGCCAGCAACAGCCTTCAGGTGTACCCCCCATTCTGCTTTGACAGGGAAGGAGCCTTTCTTGGTACTAAGTACTCTTTAGGTCAGGCTGCTTTGTTCCTTCTGCACTCATCACAGGGTGGTGTTTGGTCTCTCTTTATAGAGAACAATACAACGTTCAGAGAAGTGGGCCCCTGCCTGGTTGATTGCTTTCTCATCCCACAAAGGTTATGTGTGTGGGGTTTTACTTTTCTTTTTCTTTTAGGCTTTTTTTGAGCCATCCTTTCTTTCAAGGCTGTGGTCAAGTTGGACTGCCTTGCCAGGTGCTCTGTTCTTGTTCATAATGCTGTTTCTTGTGGTCCAAAAGGATTCATGTGTATCTATATATGTGTGTCAAACATTTGTCATAACCTCACAAGCTGAGTGATTTTCTCAGTCTCCAAGAAGACCTTTAAGAAAACTCATGATTCCAGCAGAATGAGGACAACTGATTCTTTAAAACTGAAGCAGAGACTAATCATTTCTCATGTTCTGTGTTTGTGTGTGTGTGTGTGTGTGTGTGTGTGTGTGTGTGTGTGTGTGTAGGCTTCCGACTTCTTTGTACCTAAACTGATCCTTTGAAATTGAAGCAAAGACTGAATTCTCTCTCTCTCTCTCTCTCTCTCTCTCTCTCTCTCTCTCTCTCTCTCTCTCTCTCTCTCTGTGATCTCTCTTCTCTCTCTCTCTCTTTTTTTTCTTCCTGCTCTTTTTTGTTTGTTTGTTTTGTTGTCATAGGTTTCTGACATCCATTGAATCATCCTTTATTATTTCTTAACAAATTTCTAAGTGCTGCCTCTTTCATATGATAGCAACATTCTGTCAGGCATTAGTAAGAGATAGCATAGTCTGGAGTCAATAGCAATGTACTCTCAAAACATGAGACTTGCCTTGAGTGCAGAGTGATACATTTTCACTAAATTGTCGTTTAATTTTTGAAAAGCAAAAGCTATCATTGAAAACCCCCCTTTTCTATCAGTAAAGGATTCAGTATACAGGTGTAATTTATGTAGATTGATTTATCAAAAATCTTTCATTCTTGCAAGGTTTGTGATGCCAAATGTCAAGGTAAGTGTGTGAATAACTCTGTAAAGACATAAGCATTTCAGATGTGAACCAAATTTTCAGAGAATGTTATTTCATTTAAGTGATTTAAAGGGTTATACATTTTGTGAGCAAAACCATGATTTCCCCAAATTATAAGGAAATGTATTCCCAAATATTCATTATCTGTGTAACAAACATCATTTGTGCGCCTGAGGATGTTGTTTTCCATTGTTTTCCAGTTACATGATTTGCAGGCATGTTTTCTGTTTGACAGGTGGACTTTGCTTTTCATGACAACCATGGAACCAGTGTAATGTTGAGCAACAACAACCACACAGCATCCAAATCACAGCATCCGAAAGAAAGATGATGGAATGGCATTGTGTTCTCACGTGACCCGCTGGACATCAATACACTGTATGAGGTAAAACACTTGATGTATCTAAGTTCTTAACCATGGTCTCTTGATTGATCACTATGCATGATTATGGTATATACAGTAATTTGAGATAGAATGTTAGGTGCCACAGGACATGAAGTTAGGTTAGAAGATCTGACATTGAGTAAAAGTAACTTAGGTGCCTGTAAGCTAGTGGGTGCTCATGCACACATGTATTACACACTCATGCACACATGTGCTTACACACCCGTGCACACACATGTGCTTACACGCTCATGCCTGCATGCTAGCAGGTGCTCATGCACACATATACACTTACATACATGCATGCTGTCAAATGTAATCTACGTATGTCTCTGAAAGGCAAAAATTAATGCTATCATTGTAATCAATAAGTTGTATATAGAGTATTGTGGCATGAACATGCTCCAAAACTGAGTAATTCAGTCAAGACCGGCTGGGAAATCCTGACAAGCCGGCCATTGAATGGAGTAATGTGCAATGCTGAGGCGAACATGTGTGGTCATGGAGAACACTGTCCAGTACAATTCCCCTCCCCTCCTTTCCCATCTCTCTCTCTCCCCACACAAGAATGGAATGGGAGGTCAAGGGGAGGGTGGGTTCGTAGGGAGGAGAAATGCAGTCTGTCCTTGTTTTGGTGTGAAGTCACAGCAGGAGGAGGACTTGCTAGTAAACCTCAGTGTGGCTTTCCTTCTTTCTGCAAGGTGGCTGATGCCTTACTTTCTCAGTTGCTTGAAATATGAACATTGACGAACATTTGGAGCATCAGAGACTGGTCATAGGATTGTCTTCAATAACATCTTTAGCTAATGTGAAGGGAACGAGAATAGTAGCAAAAGGGAGGTAAGTTGTCAAACACAAACTGAACTTAAAAACTGAATAATATGTCAGTTTCATAAGGTTCCTTGATAGACAGACTTGCACAGAGAGAGAGAGAGAGAGAGAGAGAGAGAGAGAGAGAGAGAGAGAGAAGGACTGGCTTAATGTTCTCTCTCTCTCTATCTCTCTACACACACACACACACACACACACACACACACACACACACCACACCACACATCACATCACATCACATCACATCACATTACACCACACACACACACACACACCACACCACACCACACCACCACACACACACCACACACACACACACACACACACACACACCACACCCACTCCACACCACACCACACCACACCACACACACTGTCTCTCTCTCTCTCTCTCTCTCTCTCTCTCTCCCTCCCTCTCTCTCTCTCTCTCTCTCTCGAGCTCTCAAGTTCTCACTCTCTCCACCATAATTATGATTAACGAATTTGTACAAGTCCGAAAGACACAAGGGGTAAGAGGGCGGGAGGTAGGATGGACTTATGGAAGCAAAACCCGATTCATTTAATTGGAGCGTGCGCCCATGCACACATGCAAGCACTCTGTGTGTGTGCTACACACATACCCCCTCTCCCCCCTCCCATACACACAGTGCATTGCATCATCTGTAAAGATCGGCTGTTGTAAGTTCTATCAGCCAATAAGTGTTGGCATTGCTTGTTATTGAACTGAGTTGCAGATTACTTCAAGTTCATTAAAAAAAAAAGAATGAGCAAACTTCAGAGAGCTAAATCTGGATAGTACTAGATAGCTAAATGAGTAGAACAAATAAGTTACAGAACTTTTAACTTCTTTGTTCTATTTCTTTGCTGTGACAGAACAGTAACCTCATTTTTGCTCTCTCTTTGATTACCACCTACAGTCATCCTCCATTGAAACTAGCAACCCTAACTTATACTGAAATAGTATTTACAAACAGTATTTGCAGGTAAGTGTGCATGTTTAAGGGCTTACTTCAACACTTTTAGTTATTCAGTTATGTATGCCCTAATGCACCTTAAAATGTCTTGACTAATGCAGCTTAAGCTATAAAGTCAGTCGTTTTAAGGTTGAGTCAGTGGGTCTAAAATTACCTCTTCAAATTTGCAAACGAAGTAAAGACAAAGGTTGAATTAAGCCCCTACCCTCTGTCAGATTTGTTTTTTTAACTGCTTCCAGTTTTGCTGTTCAAGTAAGTTTGAAATGTAGCCTTCACCCTCCCCCTTCAACATTTCATTCTGTACCACACTTTCAGTTTTGCAGTAGATTTGAGTGTAATCCATTTGCCTTCTTTTTTTTTTTATAAGAAACTTTACAGAATAGAGTTAGTGCCATGTTGCTAATGTTGTTTGATTTTGTTTAATCGTGTTGCTTCCATCTGTGATCATCTTTCTTGGGATACCACCAAAAGCCTTGTCTGTGCATTTGTACTTTCATGTCCATATTATTAAACGCTCATTTGTCTGGCTTCCGAAGTTCCTTCATCAGTGAATTTCAGGTCGCAAATCACGCTTCCTGTCACATCTCTCACTCATACATTTGACTGTACTGGCCCATCATTGCATTCTCATTTCATTGTATTCTTCCTGTTTAGCCAGGTGTCTTGCAACATTGTATCTCTCAGCTGTAGATCGTTTGAATCATCCCCACCTCAATGTTTGCCTGATCTGTTGCATCTGATATCCTGTAAATAATAAAAAGTGTAATGTGAACTCTGTTCTTTTTCTGATACTTGGCTTTTCCAAATTCCCACTGTTCAAACCAGAACTTTGAGTCAGCATTCATTTGCTGGTCAAGCCCATGTCATGTGGAATGATCGTCTGCATCAACTCAGGTCCTCTGACTTCATCGTCTTTTAGATCAGACTTGGAAAGTTTCTTTCTCATACAAAATATGTGCAGGTGCTGTTTTGGGAGTGTTATAGTTATTTGAATGCTTGTGCTCATTCATTAATGGAAAATTTTTATGTTTTAGAGGTAGGGGGATAGATGGAGATGGGAGTGGGAGGGTATGGATAGCTAGATGGTGGTAGGCTCAGATATGCGGTGAGCATTTGATAGCCGATTGCATTTTTGTATAATATATTGCAGTTGGTTCTTGTTTAATTCAGTTTGTAGTTTGATTGTAATAGTTTATTGTTAATGTCTGGGGTATTCAGTTGATTAGGCATACATTAAATATTCTTGATAATAATGATAATTTTTTTAAGCATCTTCTGGAAATTTTGTTAAAAGAATCCTTCTGACTGTATATTTCTCATGGATAAGAATGAAGATTAAGTTTATAGTTATATGCTCATAGTTTGCTCTCAGAAAAAAAGGTGTATTTGATGAGTTAAAATGGGTAAAATCTCTGTTTTGTTTGTGTTTAAATTGTGTGTGTGTGTGTGTGTGTGTGTGTGTGTGTGTGTGTGTGTGTGTGTGTGTTTGGAGAGAGGGGGTGGTGGTAGTGGGGTAGGGCTTTTTTTTTTTTTTTGAGAGGGTAAAACAAGACAGATATTTTACTTCTTGTCTGTGTATGTGTGTGTGTGTGTGTGTGTGTGTGTGTGTGTGTGTGTGTGTGTGTGTGTGTGTGTGTGTGTGTGTGTGTGTGTGTGTGTGTCTGTGTGTTTGGAGAGGAGGTGGTGGTGGTGGGGGTAGAGCTTATTTTTTGAGAAGGTAAAGGAGGACAGATAACATTGTACTTCTTGTCCACTGTGCGTGTGTGTGTGGTGTGTGTGTGTGTGTGTGTGTGTGTGTGTGTGTGTGTGTGTGTGTGTGTGTATGAATCTGTGTGCCTGTGCATGTTGATTATATCAGTATATTACATGCCTGCATGAATGCATTTACTCTGTGTCCATGCAGGTACAGATCGACAAACTGGAGAAAGGACGCCCTGTTAAAGGTTGGTCGCGACAGTCTGTTTGTTGTTGTGTGGGAGGCAGTTCCCCTGCGGATGTAGCTTTGCCCACCTGGTCTAGAGAATTGTTATCATCATTGCCGGCCTGGATCTGCCCTACAAAAACATATGCATCTGGCCGCTTTCTGGTATGGGATGTTGGATATGTGAATGTAAATAACATTGAAATGAAACAGACTTGTTGATTTGAAAAAGGTACAGAATGACTGTGCGAGTGCAGCACTTATAGTGATTCAAACACTCTTTTTACAATTCTGACATTCAGTGATGATGAATATATACACAGGACAAACAGAGAAAAATAACGCACATGCATGCACACACACACACACACACACACACACACACACACAAACACACACACACACACACACACACACACACACACACACACACACACACACACACACACGTACACAAACACACACACACACACACACACACACACACACACACACACACACACACACACACACACACACATACACACACACGTACACAAACACACACACACACAAACACACACACACACACACACACACACACACACACACACACACATGAACACAACACACACACACACACACACACACACACACACACACACACACACACACACAACACACACATACACACACACACACACACACACACACGTACGTACACAAACACACACACACACACACACACACACACACACACACACACACACACACACACAACTCCATCTCGCACTCATCTCTCTCTCTCTCTCTCTCTCTCTCTCTCTCTCTCTCTCTCTCTCTCACTCTCTCTCTCACTCTCTAGTCTATCCCCTCTTTTGCATTGACACTAACACTCATACAAAGAGCTTTTTAATTTTCAGATTCTTTTCCATTTTTAGTTTAACCATTTAGAAAATAGAGTTTTTGAAGTTAAGCAGTGGAAAAGGCAGATGAGCTCTACAGTATGAGGAAACGATGCATTGTGTCATATGTGTGTAAAGCAGCTGTTATCAGGAAACGTAAAGAAAATATTCAAATTGTGAATTTTTACTTCAGATGGTTCTGAAGTTTGTTTTCATTGTAGTCTGAAATAATTCAGGTATAAGGGGGAAAACAGCAGATTGCAAGTTCAGCCACAGCTTGCCTGTGGTTACCAGGTTCAGGGACCTCAACATGTGAACAGCTGTCTTGTCAATACGTGTGCTGAGGCAGACTGACTTCAGTTGGAAATACTAGACACACTGACATTGGACTGGTATTGGTCCATCAGCAATGTCATCACTGACTTTGTGTGAGGTTTTCATTCAGAATTAATTTAAAATCTGACACCACAATTAATAAATATTATAGTGTCTTGAATCCAAAATTACTCCCCAATTAGATTTTCACAGTTCACTTCACACACACACACACACACACACACACACACACACACACACACACACACACACACACACACACACACACATATACCCCCCCTTTTTTGGTTTGAAACTGTAACGGCATTGATACGATAACAATGTTTGGACAAATTCTGTGAATTGAATTGAGAGATCCTCACCTGTGACTTAGGCCAGCAATTCTAAGTGATCCCTGTTTATCACCAAAATAATTGCAGACAATTATCAAATTTCAAATTGAAATGGCCAGTCAAAGACTAAAATCTGACTTTTTGTCTTGTTTCGCTGTTTTCTGTCCTACTCTCTCTCTCTCTCTCTCTCTCTCTCTCTCTCTCTCTCTCTCTCTCTCTCTCCTCTCTCTCTCTCTCTCTTACATAGACAAAGTCATGCACTAGATGACATGAAAAGAGATGACAAGATTACCACAGAAGGGACAACATATTCCTTCAAAACAGCACAGTCAGTGGACATTGAAAACCACAAGCACATTTAGCCATACACAATGACAACATCCCATGCTACCTCCACAGCATAGTCACCACACTGCTTTATGAGAATAAAGAATAACACATGTCCAGACACAGAGCCCTGGGGAACACCTCACACAAGAAGACAACCCATGCTAACTCCACAACATAGTCACCACACTGCTTTATGAGAATAAAGAATAGCACATGTCCAGACACAGAGCCCTGGGGAACACCTCACACAAGAAGACAACCCATGCTAACTCCACAACATAGTCACTACACTGTTTCATCAGCAGTCTCTACAAGCAGATGGACAGACGAACAAGATGAGAATAAAGAATAACACGTCCTGACACAGAGCCCTGGAGAACATCACACACAAGAGGACTTTGGGCAGATTTGCAACCATTAATAACTGACTGACAACGACCAATTATGTATGACACAACTAGTCAAAAACTTTGCCCTGAATGTCAAAAGTGACCTTCAACCTTTTCAGAAGGATGGAATGATCCAGCATGTTGAAGACTGCACTGAGGTTAAGGAGAGCAAGGATGGAGATGAATCTCTTATCTTCATTCATCAGCAGAGTTTCCATGACTCTCAGTGTAGCAGTGTCCATGCTGTTATCTTTCCTGTATGCAGACTGATTAATTTCAAGAAGGCAGTTATTTGATGAATGTCTCTGCAGATGTTTCAACAAGATCTCCATTATTTTTTAAATAAATGTTAGGTTTGACACAAAATATAGAACTAATGTTTGTTTTGGATGAAATTGTAAGAAATATGGCATTCCTCTGCGCAGAGAAGTATTATTTTAGTTCAGATTTAAGAAATGTGCCTATCCACTTGGTTCGGGGGATTTTTGTATTACAAAAGTCTGATGAAAATATGTTTCTGTGCAAAGGAATGTGATCAGCAATATGGAGATCAACTACTGAGTGATAGTTGCTGCCAAAATGGTAAACTCAGAGTTTTAATAACATTCCAGTCAGACTTTTCATTTTTTTTTTTTTTCGCCTTTCTTCTTTCTCAGTCAGCATGCTTGTTATATAGCGGTCTTGACTGACTGAAACTGCTTTCATGCAAATTTGAAAAATGACAAGTGCTCAGTGAACACGACACAGTAGACATGTCTAATGAGATTTGAACTGTCAGTTCTTGTCAGACAAAGTATAAATATGGTCTATGTAGATAAGTCTGATCAGCCACCCCAGCAAAGTCATACTTTGCATCATCCTCAACCGACTGAAATCCAAGGCTGAGGAACTGCTATCAGAAGAACAAGCAGGTTTTAGTAGAGGGGGAGCTTTGTGGAACAAATTTTCAACTGCTGAGTCTTGATTGAAAAGCATCTACAATACCAAAAGGACCTCTTCCACAACTTCATTGACTTTAAGAAGACATTCAACCCGGTGTGGCACAACGGCCTATGGCAGGTTTTCAGAGACTTCAACATTGATGAGAGGCTCGTCCAAGTCATCCAGGCCCTCTGCGAACACTCCAGCAGCAAGTACTTCTCAATAGCCAGCAGGGCTAGTTCTTCCCGACCACAGTCAGAGTCAGGCAAGGGTGCCTACTATCTCCAGTCCTTTTCAACATCTTTCTGGAGAGAATCATGCAAGAGACCCTCGAAGAACACCACACCTCCATCAGCATTGGTGGCAGGCTGGTCTGCAACCTTCGTTTCACAGACAATATCGACCTCATGGGGGGCAGCAACACACTGAGCTCCAGGATCTCACAAACAGACTTGTCACAAGAGCAAGTGCCAATGGCATGGAGGTCAGCACAGAGAAGTCAGAGGTCATGGTCAACAGCACAACTAACAGCAGTGCCAACACAACCATGAATGGTGAGCCCCTGGAAGAAGTGACCAGCTTCAGGTACTTGGGAGCAACCCTGTCCAAAGATGGCACCTGCACAGCAGAAATTCAAATCAGGATCAACTCCGCATCAGCAGCGATGGCCAGACTGAACAGAGTGTGGAAGAGCAACATCAAATTCCACACACAAATTCCGGCTGTACAAGTCACCAGTGGTCTCGATCCTCTTATATGGTTGCGAGACATGGACACTGATGGCCGAAACAGAAAGAGAATCCAGGCATTTGAGACCAGGTGCCAGAAAAACTACTCCGCATCTCCTACAAAGAACACAAGACCAATGATTATGTGTGGAACCTGGTCACTAACCTAGTTTGGCCCCATGAACCACTTCTGGCAACCGTCAAATGATGAAAGATGGCATGGTTTGGCCACATCATTCGTCACATCACCTTCTCCAAAACCATCCTTCAAAGGTACCGTTGAAGGAGGGCGAAGATGAGGACGGCAGAGAGAGAACTGGTCCAACAATATAAAGGACTGGACAAAATGATCATGCCAGATCTCCTCAAGACAGCCACATACAGAAAGAACCTGGCGAGAAACGGCAGCTGCCTCATCACGTCCCCCCAATGACCCAGCGGTCAGGGGATGATGACTGACTGACTGATGTAGATAATACTGATTATAGGACCAATATATAGGTCTTGGCACTTAACTAACCTTTAATTTTCAGGGTGCAAAATACAATGTTGGAGCAGTACTTTACTTACTGGGTGTGAACCATCGTGTGTGGGGCTGGCCCTGGACTCCACTCGCAGTCTGCACTGTACGTGGATGGTCAGGATCAGGGGATTGCTGCTGACAACATTCCAGACCCCTGTTACGCCATGTTTGATATAGTGGACGCGTATGAGCAGGTGAGCCATTTCACACATGAAAGTTACTATTACTTTGCTGATTTTTGAAAAAAAATTTTTTATCTTTATATTTTAGTGAGAGCAAGGAGGAAGAGAAATCTGATATTTTCTTTTTCCTTGATGTCATGATTAAGTTGTGCATTTGGTATTGTCTGCCATGTTTCAAGAATTCCGAGAGACGATAACTGATATCCAAGAGAAGAAGTCTCCATCACTGCCCTAACTACCGCACTATAACTTGCTTGATCAGATGTGCCCACTGTAATGCTCAAAATCATTGAGAATAGATTGGAAATGCAAGCAGCTACCATTATCACTGAAGAACAGGCTGGATTCTGCAAACGCAGAGGTACCATCCAACAGATCTTTAACCTCTGGATACCCTTTGCAAAAGATATCTATTGACTTCTGCCACATCTTCATAGACGTCAAGAAGGTGCTTAACAGAGTCTGGCAGGAGGCACTGTAGGCCACAGTGAAGAAATTTAACATTAGGCAGAAGCCACTTAACACCATCCAGCAAACTGTACTTTAAAACAACTTATGTGCTGATACAGGGTGCTGTTTGAAAATGGTTCCATACGTCAGTTGGAGTTCATCATGACTGTTGTCTGTGTCTCTCACTTTTCCACACACTCCGGAAATGCATCACGGCTGATGCACTTGAAGATCATGTCAGCAGAGTGGGTATGGGAGAAGGAACCGTCACAAACCTTCAGTTTGCAGATAACATCGATGGCCTGGCAGGCAGTGAAGGAGAACTCACCAAGCTTGTGAAATGACTGGATGAAACATTTAACAGATATGGCATGGAAATCAGCGCTGAGAGGACCAAGTGGATGGCCAGACACACCACCATCATTACCGCTGATGTTACTTACCATGTCTAGAAGTTGAAAAGTTATGAGGGATCTGTCACTAGCAGTGAGCGACTCAAACCAGAAATTCTCTCAAAGGCAACAAATGCAACCACAGCACTGTTCAAATGAAGACCAGAAAGGAAGGGACAAAAACTTCCATGAATCACAAAATGAGGCACCTGTGTGCACTGGTGAGTTAGGGATGTATTCCATCTTTCAGTATGCATGCAGGGCATGGACCATCACACCAGATTTGGAAAGAAGAATCCCATTTGTGAAAATGTTTTTATCACCACAAAGTATTATATCACAATGATATCCTGATCATATCATCAGTCATCAGTGTCACCAAGACCCCCAGTCAAGAAAAGAACTATGTTGATATGGCTGTGTAACAAGGTCCAGTGGCCATTGCTAAAACAATCCTCCAGGGAACTGTTGATGGCTGGAGAGGGAAGGGAAGACAGAAAACTCTGTGGGCTTACAACATGTACAGAGTGGAGAGAGAAAACATTTTCAGGGACACAGGCCTAGGTACACAACTTACAACATGTACAGAGTGGAGAGGGGAAAACATTTTCAGGGACACAGGCCTAGGTACACAACTTACAACATGTACAGAGTGGAGAGGGAAAACATTTTCAGGGACACAGGCCTAGGTACACAACTTACAACATTACAGAGTGGAGAGGGAAAACATTTTCAGGGACACAGGCCTGGGTACACAACCAACAGACCTGAAGGAACCTGGTGAACTGTTCTTCAGTGTGGCGTCCCAAAGACTCCCCACGGAGCTAAGGGAGAAGAAGCAGATGGCACGCTTGTCCATTCAAGACTCATGATCTCAGACAGACACAGTGCAGAAGAGTGTGTGTGCACTCTTTCCACATGCACATATACATGAAAAAATAACACCTTGCATACTCAAATTAACTCATTCTTAAAATCCCATGGCCTATGGAAGTGGAATGGAGGAAGCTCACATCGACAAGGCTGAGAAGTAGCTTGAGGGAATCTGGCGTCCAAGCCAGAGTCCTTGTCATAGAGGTCAGAGCAAGAGGGGTTGTAGGCCTACCAGCCTATGATGTCTTAATACAACTCTCAATATTTGATAAGAATAGGATGAGAACCCTGAAAGCATTGGCAGAGGCAGCTGAAGAATGTTTGAGCTAGATCTGGTTGAGGTGGAATACAGTGAGCTTCGTAAGGCTTAAATTTTCCCTATTGTAACAGTATCTCATGGCTCTGTGAGTCAGATATCCTGCAAAAAAGGCACACCTTGAGACACCCACCCATCCAGGAGTTGCAGATTTGAATCCCGCCCTTGCCAAAAATATAGCTGACTGCAGAGGGGCGTCAAGGAGTTACGACTTTGATGAAACCTAGCCCACTTAGAGTGTTTGGGAGTTCATGGCAGGAACAATTGTCTGATTGGGGTTTCTTCTGCTGTCAAGGTCGTTTCTTATGAGTTTATTCATACAGACACATGGTTAGATGGTTGACTTCCAGAGATAGTCTGGATGTGAGGAAAAGGCCATTGATACTTGGAAAGATGAGATTTACAGGTTCTCTGGGCTGGTTCCCTTCCATACCTTTCTCCAACTGACTGCTGGAACTGACAACAAAAGATGCTTCCATTATCCAGGGGTTAACAGAAAGGGGGAGAGAAGGATGAATGCATTGGTGCTGCCAACCTGATCATGACTGGAAGACCTCAAGTGATTACAAATGACAAAAAAATAAGTTCCCATGTGTTTTGGGGAGGAAATTTGTAAGTAACAGTGGTATGAAGACCCAAAGGACAAAGAAGGGCTGTATGAAGACTACAATGATTGAACAGCTTTGCACTGTGCCAGTAGAAAAAAAAACACAGGAAAACCAAGGTCTGGTTTGAACTGTACAGCCAGGGACATCCATCTGATCATTCAAATGAAGAATTTGTACTCAGAAACTCAACTTGCCACCTGTGAGTGTAAAAGAGGAATGGGAGAAATAAGGTAAAAAAAAATAGTCCACAAAGCTGGATCAGTCCAGAAGTTGCATGGCTGTTGGGAGTGCAATTTCACTGATAACAGTTTATGTTGGCAATGGAAGTCATCTTGAAAGCAGCCATGAGTAGTACAGGTCCATCAGGCCTCAGGAATGAATGCCAAATGTCCCCAAGAAAGGTTTGTAAATGACTCGACAGTCCTTTCCATAAAAGAAGATGAAACACAGTTGGCTGTTTCTTCAAGGATGAGTTTCAAATCAAGGAAATCAGGAAGCCTGTCCCAGCAAACAGAAGAAGTAGCTGAAGCAGTCACGCTCATTGTGGTCTACCAGGCCATTCCAACAGTGACCGAACGAGTAAGAGCCTTTGAAGGTGGTATCACGCTCCTTGAACAGCATAAAAAGACAGAAGGAAATCAAGAAGCCCCAGCAGTGATGGTCTTCATGGCAGGAGGCCACAGATCATGGTCAGAAACAGCTGTGATATCGAGGGCATGGAAGCAGGGATAACTAGATGGAGTGGATGAATGCAAGTGCACAGCCCACTGTCTAGAATGATGAGAGGACCATCCAGAGATGATGAGGAAGAGACCATATACAGTACTCCTGTCAGGTTCATCAAAACAGATCATCCTAATTGAGTTCACTGTGCCATATGAAAGTAAAATGAGGGAAGCTCACATCAACCAGGCTGAGAAGTATGCCAGTCTGACTGTCTGCCTACAGCTTCAGGAAATGGGGCTTCCAAACCAAAGCCTGGCCGTAGAGATTGGAGCAAGGGATTGTTGGCTTCAGGAAATATGGCTTCCAAACCAAAGCCTGGCCGTAGAGATTGGAGCAAGGGATTGTTGGCTTCAGGAAAAAATGGCTTCCAAACCAAAGCCTGGCCATAGAGATTGGAGCAAGGGATTGTAGGCTTCAGGAAATATGGCTTCCAAGCCAAAGCCTGGCCGTAGAGATTAGAGCAAAGGGTTGTAGACTCATCATTCTGTGGTCTTGTGAAATAACTCTCTGTTTTTGGTAAGAAGAGGTTTAAAAGTCTTGAAGGCAATGGCAGAGGCAAATGAAAAGACTTACAGGCGGATCTGGTTTAGCAAGAGCAAAAGTGAACTTCATGCAGCACAGGTTTCCCAATATACAACAGATGAGTGATGGTTATGTTGGTAAGATGTCTGTGGGAAAAGGCATGCCATCAGACGGCCACTCATCTGTTGCAGGTTTGAATGCAGCCAGCATCAAAACCGATCAGACAGCAGAAAAATATGTAGGAATCGTGACCTGGATGCAGTTCAGCTCCTTTAGATAGGTACAATGTCATGCCCAGATGCATGTCTAAGCAGGATTTCTTGACTAAAGCCCTGCTGCTGCTAAGCCCCTCTAAGCTTTTTTTTGTACTAAGGGGGAGGAGTGATACAAAAGAGAACAGTGTATCTTAAAATCCAGCCAGCAGGATTCCGACAAGTTCTTGCAAATGACAGGTAGATTGATATGCACAGCTACCGACACAGACAGATGAGTGGATATTGTTCTGCTACTTTTTGCCAAGGCTTACATTACCTCCACAGCCTCAGAATCCCCTTGTCATTAGTGAGCATATTCATGATAGGCCGTGAGAGAGGGGTGAGGGGAGAGGGAAGTGTTCAGTTCAGCACTTTTGATATTCAAGTATGTTTATTTGTTAGCTGTTTTTGTTCAGGAATTTGGATTACTTTTTTTTTTAAGTATGATTACTTGCTATTCACTTTTGTTTAGTAATTTGGGTTACTTCTGATTTTTAGGTTAGTAGCTTGGTTTTTTATGTTGTTTTTTTAAAGTGTTTTTAGGTATGTTTATTTGTATTTGTTTTGGTTTACTAGTTTGGGCTACTTTTAATTTCTAAGTATATTTATTTGTGGTTTGCTTTTGTTTAGAAGCTTGGGCTTCCCTTTGCTGTTTTTGTGTTTCTAATAATTTCCTTTAGTTTTGTATTCTGAGAACATAGAAGCAGAATGGTATAAAGTATAACATCACTTTATTCAGAAATATCAGTTTGGGGTTGATTTCCACCCATAGAAGCAGAATGGTATAAAGTATAACATCACTTTATTCAGAAATATCAGTTTGGGGTTGATTTCCACCCACTTTGTTTTAAAGCAGGTCCGACAGAGAAAAAAATAAGCACTCCTACCCAAATGAAATAAGTTCATAAGATATGTGACAAACAAAAATTTGATTAACACATTCATGAATGGATATATATATATATATATATATAGATATATTGTTAAAAATAGGATGGTAAAAGGAAGTTTTAAAATCAACAGATCTGTTTCGAGCGCTGGCTCTCCTCAGGATGGTTTTGGGTCGCCTACTGCCTTTTACCATCCTATTTTTAACAGATGTTGCTCCCCAAGGGGTTGAGCACTGTGAGAAATTTTATTAGGCATTTTAGTGGTATTCTTAATATATATATATATATATATCTATATCTATCTATCTATCTATCTATCTATCTATATATATATATATATATATATATCATAAATACAAAACTAAAACAAATCTGATTACTTATTCATGAATGGATATTATATCAGAACAGTTGTGTTCTTAGTCAAAGGATTTGAAGGAGAGAAGAGCATAATTAGACCTTTTTATTCCCAAAGAAAGTTGCTCTATGAATGTTTAAGGCAGATAAAAGATGTGGCAGTACATGTGAAAATCCATTGTGGCATTTCAGTGAATAAGTGAATGCTTCGCAGTACCCAGAGTCATTCATGAGGTTTCAGTGGATAACAGGCAAATGCTTGGTAGTGTTCATTTCATTTCTGAGTATCCAGATCCAAAGAGTTTTTCGGGGAAAAAAATGCCATTTGTTGAATTCAAACCCTGAACTAAGATTTTTTTTTCCAGTTGTCCTGTTTGTGTAAAACAAAAAAAAAGAAAAAGGAGACAATATTAATCAGCTACTGAAGAGTGAGTTTGTACTTCTGTTTTTCCAGCTGTCCTTTTTCGCAAAAAAAAAAAAAAAAAAAAAAAAAATGAAAAGGGAGACAGTATTAATCAGTTACTGAAGAGTGAGTTTGTACTTCTGTTTTTCCAACAGTCCTTTTCGCAAAAAAAAAAAAAGAAAAAACCGAAAAGGGAGACAGTATTGATCAGTTACTGAAGAGTGAGTTTGTACTTATGTTTTCTCAGATCACGGCCCTGCCAGTCACCAGACTGAACATGTGAACAGCAGAACCCAAGATGGACAACTCTGTGAATTGTCTGACTATCAGCAGCAGCAGACTGTGCATTTGACCCGAGGAAAAAATCACCAGATGTTGAAGATTATCATCATGTCATGAAACAGAACTGGGTCAGTCAGGTGCTTACTGGAGTTGACAGTTGAGTGCTATGTGAATGGAAATGTTGAATTTGGCTCTTACAAAGAATGAGTTGATTCAGACATGTTTCGATGAAAACATCAAGTTGTTTTAAGAATATGAGACATCTGAAATGGGTCAGTTCAAATTAATTTGATGTAAATGTGTTACAAGTAAAATGTTTGAAATATCTTGTGCAAAAGGGTGTTCTAATGTAACACATATCAGTGTTTTAGAATACTTTGTGAGTGACAAACATATGATCATGGCTTCGTAAAGAGCTGGTTGACCCTGAGGTTTTTGCATGATGAGAAATGTAAAATGGTGATTTGTGGATTCATTAAACACTTTCTTCATGTGAACATAGATTTCATTGCATCAAGCAGATCAACTTAGAATAAAGTGTTGAAACAAAGTGCAAAGCTCTCTGGGTTTTTTTTTTTTAATGCACTGGAACTCTGTTGATTACTAATTACTTTGATTAAATGTCATATAAATGTGGCTTTTGAATTTGATTCCAAAAATAGCAGCAGTTGATACGTTTTTCCTTGTGCGTCTCTCCCCTTTCCTCAAAGTTAGAAACATGATGAGAATGATCAAAATGAAAGCATTTTTTTTAAAGAAGAGAAGCAAAAACACACACTTTTGAACTTTTTTTTTTTTCAAAATCTGAACTGGAGTTTGAATTTAAGCAGTTAGATGTTGAACATTTTTAAGCAACATTATAACTTTGAACAGGAGGTTTGTTGACTTCTTTGAATCATTTGATGAATTAAACCCACATTGCTTAACCCAGACAAGGCCTCAAGCTGCCCTTTGAATAAACCAGGCAAGAGCAGCGAGGTTTTTTTTTTTTTTTTTCTCGGAGCATGGATGTAGTGGTGGCCACGGGCTTTGCAGTGACAGACAGTTGAAAGCCAAGCACAAAATAGTGAAAAGCAAAACATCTGGAGCATTTGAAAAACCAGGTTACCTGGGGCGGTGATTTTCTATGCAATACTTTATTGAGATGACAACAATCCATAAAGTTTCAATGTGAAGAACAGAGACACATAGAATTAAACAAAATTGAATATATAAAAAGTGTGCATGTGTTTGAAAATAAAACAAATTGAACGTACAAAAAGTTTGCATGTGTTTGAAATATACTTGCATGCACTATATTATAACTTGAAACTTTCTGATGTCTTTTGCCCTCATGAATGTAAAATGCATATTTTTGCTCGCTGCAAAATTGTTTTGACTTAATACAACACAGTTCAGAGTGCTTTGTTGATGAGAAATACATTTTATGGCTTGACAAATGAATCTGGTGTACCTCTGAACATTTATCGGCTTCTGTATGGGAAAGGAAATAACTTTGTTATGGCTTGACAGAAAACTTACTGTGCCTCAGATATTTTGATGACACATAGCTTTCAAAGTTTTTGGAGTGCATTTTGAACCAGAAATAGATAAGAATGACTCGGTGTGGAACTGGTCAATCCAGAGTTGTTTTGATGCAATTCAAATGAACAGTTGTAGAGTGCTTTGTTGAAAAGAAACATTTCCATGTTTGACAGGTGTTTTGTTGATCCAGAGGTGTATTCAGGCGAGTTAAGTGAACATTTACAGAATATTTTGCGATGGAGAAATACATTTTGGGTGGTAAAGCACTTTGCTCATCCAGATGTAATGGAAACAATGTGCCTTGTGGGTGAACAAATTTTTGACTGGACAATAAATGAGTTAAAATGCATTACCGATGAATTTTGGCAAAGTATTCAGCAAGTGAGAAATGCATTTGTCGTTGGACACTTGATTCATCAGTGTGAGATGTGGAAGTGGGCAAGCAAGGGGATCAGTAAAAATATTGATGGATACAATGGAATCGTTGTGTAATAAAGTAGGGGTTGTGTTTGAGTATTTCAGGCTTCATATAGGATTTTTGATTTGTTTTGGTTTTTGTTTTTGTTGTCAAGGTTTTTCTTAATTTTTTTTTTAACATTTGACCAAGATACTGATGTAAGCTTGTGTTTTCATCAAGTAGTATGGATGAAAAGGAGCTGTTTGTTGATGGGGAAGATATCACAGATATTTCGGGTAGTTCTGTTTTTCTGTTATTGCATCATTGATTATTGATGTGGGTTTTCTTCATTTTTCGTGGCTGTTATTGTGAAGGTCATTTCTGGAATCTATTAAGCATCAGCAAAATGTGATATGACGTTACTTGTTTGTGCTTGAAAGCTGGGCACCCTATTGGTGCAGGGTCCCTGACCGACACAGTTGTCATTCGTGTTGTGAAGAATTAAGAAAACAACCTGCTAGATGAAATGGCACTGCAAGAAGAAATCACTCTGTACATTGTGAGTATCTTGACTCATCAGGCTTTCATGTCACAAATACTTCATTCACTGGCTTGAAACTCAGATGTTCATTGCTATTGAGAGATTACCCTATGGAACCTTTTTGTATCCTACTTAAATGGCCTCATTCCATTATTTAGTGTACTTATAGAGTGCCTGTCCTTTATTAAAGAGCAAATACTAGGCACTTTACAGTCCACATGCTTGTTGATGCAACAGCTGCCCACCTGGGTTCAGCAGATTGATGAGCTGCCTCTTGGCAGTGATCATTCACTGTACTGTACCATTCAGTCGATTATTTGTCACTCATTCTTTAATGTTTCACTGAGGA
Organism: Conus betulinus; assembly: GCA_016801955.1. Lineage (NCBI taxonomy): Eukaryota > Metazoa > Mollusca > Gastropoda > Neogastropoda > Conidae > Conus > Conus betulinus. The sequence goes on from JADBJO010018883.1 coordinate 26,629, forward strand.
TGCATGCTGTGTGAATATGTGTCATCCATACCAACAGCCAAACTGGCCTTTCCTTCCAAAAGTAAAAGAGAGATATATGGAGATGATGTGTAAACAAAGCAGTTGTGTTCATGCATGATGGTGGTGGGATTTTTTTGTTTGGTTGCTTGATTTGTTTGTTTGTTTGTTGTTGTTGTTGTTTTTTCTTGGGGGTGGGGGGGGGGGGGTGGGGGGGAAGGGGGGAGAGTGTGTTTTGTGTGTTTGTGTTCTTTTCTCATCTGTCACACCAGCCTATCAAAGTTTAGGTGTCTGTGAAAATGGCTTAAGAATTATTCTGCGGGCAAGATTTCATGTTTGTATTTGGATGCATGCTTTCACACACTGAACTTTGTGTTTGTTCAACTATCCACAAATTTGGCTAATTTTTACCACTCTGATGATTATTTCATTGTATACTTTGAACTGGAGATATGAAATCCAGTGTGTGTGATGTTCATTGAAAGTTATGGGATGCTGCCTTTATGCCAGAGAGCATTGCTAGCTGAAAATTACTGTGTATAAATTTGGAACCATTTTTGTTTTAAAAGCAAGGCACAAGATACCAAACATTAAAGGTGTGAGTATAAAATGCCAAGTCTGACCAAAGCAAGCGTGTTTGTTGGGATTGGAAGTTGGGCCAAGGTGGTGATGGGAATTTGTGAACGGCAACCCCAACTTTCTAGAATTTCTGGGCAGTTACTTCAGTCCCAATGTTTTATCTGTTTTTTTTGTTTTTTCTGTTTTTTTTTTTCTGTCAACCTCATCTGTTTTGTTGAATTTGATCTCAAGACACTCTTCATTTCCCAACCCAGAAAATTGTGTTGTTCTGTGTTTTGATGACTAGGCAAAGAATGAAATGCCCTTTGTGCTCTAGCTGTCCATATAGCTGAAGTATTTGCCATGAGGGAGTTTATCGCATTAGATTCTAGATTTTTGTTTTTTTTTAGTTTTTTAGATGAATTACATTTTTTTTTTTCCCGTCTGTAGCAGAAGAATTTAGCATTTTTTTTTTCTCTCTAGTAATTTATTGTAGATATGAAACAGTTTTTTTTTCTTTTTGTTTTTTTTATCAAGTCTCCTCCCCCCCCCCCCCCCCCCCCCCCCCCCCCATTCCAACCCCCGGAAAGTATGTGGAATGGAGGTCATATGCAATTCTGCCTCATGAATTTAGCAGGTGTATTTACTATCTGTATGGGTGTAAGTTTTGCAATGTCTTTTCTTGTTTTTACCCCATATTTGTCAATTTTCTTGTGTGACTTATCAGTATTCTAAAGTGATTAATGTTTGAAAGTATTTGTTTGCTCTGATACCCAGTGCTATTGGCTGAGCTTTGAAGTATAACAGAAGATTACAGATGTGTGAAGAAGGGGGTCAAAGTCCCTGTCATGACCCCAGTGTAGGCCATGGTTTTGTTATTGTGATGGTTTTTGTTGTTGTGATTGTTTGTCTGTAAAGATGAAATGAAATGGCCATTTTTTAGAGTTTTGGGTAGACAGTGAGTGGGGTTAACTGAAAGTGAATACGGTCCCTGGGTGTAGGAAAAAAAAAGAGAGTGGAACTCAGGGGTGTTCACCTGCTGAGGCGACTGGATGAGAAATCGTCATTCATTGCGGCACTGGTCGAGCTGTCAAGAAAGAAGACAAATGTAAGAAGCAAATGTATGTAATTGTAACTAGGCTTGACCAGAGAGGGGTTAAGCCCCAAGTTGAATATGTAGGCTGCGGTACTGGGCTGGAGGCCAGACCCAAGTACACTTAGGGTAAGTGGATATGTGGATCCAGTTTTGATTAATTGTATAATTCGGCATTCTTTTGTTTTGAGATCGATATTGAAACCCCTGATCCACATATCTGGTAGGTAGATTGTCGTTCGAGAATTCGATGAGAATCGGTGAGTACCTTTTTATATCATTTTCATTTATAAGTCGTCTGTATTACAGGACCGTATATTGTGGGGATTTTTGGAGTCCTGAACAAGTCTGAGAGCAGCCAGTCGCCCAGTTCAGGGAAACACTGACGGGAGTCCGATGGACCAGTAGCCTGGGAAGATATTACCCCGCCGAATCGGGGCGATTCTATTTGTTACCCCGCTATGTCATGAAATCTTTATTTGGTATCCCACTGCGCAGGGAAGGAGTTCTGAGTGGAATCCGATGCAACTCAGAGAAGGAAGAAAAATATATGATTTTGAATCTTTGGGATTTGAGTCCCCATACGTACTGTGAAATGTCATGAATTTATGGAAATGACAATAATGTAGAAAAAATGGAAGTTAAAAGAATATGTATTGGCTGAGATGACGTGCAAGCTTGATTGAGGGGTTAATATGCTTTAATATACTTTGGAGGAAAAAATAAGAAAGAAATAAAAACCCCGCTGAGGTTGTTGACCAGGGGGAGAAATTTTCGTAAAATCTTTATAGTGATATTTGTGTGATTGGAGTCAGATTGCGGTTGTGCCCGGAGAGGTCGAGTCTCGTGTGCAGGTGTATGCGATTGCGCGCGTGTGGGCGAGGCACGGCCATTGTGACAGTGGTGACCCCGACTTGTCGGTAAATCACGTGTGAATGTGTTTAGCTGAGTTTTTTTTTTTTTCTCCTCAAGTATTCAACCCCTACCCCCCTCTATTATAGTTTGATTGTTTTTCCCCTCTCGATTGAAAAGATATCGTTTACCACCCCCCACCCCTCCCCCTTTGTAATAGAAAAGAAAAAGGATACCGCTTGTGCCCCTCTGATTTTGGGGATAAGTTTTTTCTCCCCTCTTTTAATATATGATTTTTAGAGAGTAAATAAGTAGGTGGCGCATTGTTAAATATTTGCTTGAATTATTTTGTTGATCGGTTGATTGGATTGTATTGGTGTGTGAGTGAGTTTGTTTATTTTCAGTGCGCGTGAGTACTTCTCTCTGTTTTCTGACTCTGCAGGATTTCCATATGATTTTTTGTTTGTTTGTCCCTGTTTTTTTTTTTACTCCCCAGATCGGTGAGCCCCACCGCTTCTCGCTAAAATTGAGCGATTAGTTCAAGAGTGGGAGTAGCCTTGATCGTCCTTCAATAGTTTTTTTTTTTTGTTGCTTTCTTTCTCTGCCCTATCGTTTTATTTCATATTGTCCCCTCTTCCCAGAGTTTGAACCGACCTTGCCTCCTTCTACAGGACAGAGGTTGGCAAGTGCGGGAAAAAAAAACTCACCCTAATAAAACTATTTTTTGTCAGAAATTAGTTTGAGTTGGTGTGGACTTACTTTTGTTTTCTTTGTTGTTTGACATTTGAAATTTTGTTTTTTTGTGTTCTAGCTTTGGAACATTATTTTTCGATCGTTTTTTTCTTGTGCTTATTGAGTGAGTGTTCGGAATCAGCTTTTCGTTGAAAGTAAAGGGCTCAATTTTATTCACAAGGATTTTATTTCATTGTGTTAAAAACATCATTATTTTTTTTTTTCTTTTCTTTTTCCCCATTCCAGTGCTTTTGGGTGCAATTTCCAATTGTTTGTGTTTACTAAGATCAATTCAAAATGGAATCCTCCTTCAAACAATATTTGGCCGAAGCGAAGGAGTTAGGGCTACAAGGTGATGAGGTGACGACCTATATAAACGAGCAGAGGAAGTTCGAGAGAGAAGAGCGTGCGCGTGCGAGGGAAGAACGAAACAAAGAGAGAGAGAAAGAGGAAAAAGACAAAGAGCGAGAGGAGAGAGAGAGAGAGAGAGAGAGAGAGAGAGAAGAGAGGAAAGAGAGGAAAGACAAAGGGAGAGAGAACAGTGTGTTAAAGCAGAGGGAGTTGGATTTGGAGTTTGAAAGGATCCGTATCCAAAGGGCGGAGGCAGCAGAGGACGTTGAGGAAGTTAGAGGCGATTCTACTCATTCAAAAGTGTTTCAGGGAAAGTCTCCCTATATTCCAAAACTGCCTGTCTTTGATGAGAACAAAGACGAAATTGATGCTTTTTTGTACCGTTTTGAGATTCATGCTACAACTTGTGGCTGGCCAAAGGATAAATGGGTTCTGTATATTGCGTCCCTATTCAAAGGAGCGCGCTTAACTTTATATCATTCGTTATCCGCTAAGGAATCACTCACGTGGGCGGACCTAAAGTCCGAGTTGTTAAAACGATTCCAGTGCACGGAGGAAGGCTTCCGAGAAAAACTTCGCTCTGCTAGGCCGGAGAAAGGGGAATCCTTCTCCGCATTTCTTATCCGCACTTCGCACTTTTTCGATCGCTGGGTCGAACTTTCGAATACCGGACGTGATTTTGATTCTTTACGCGATTTATTGATTCGTGAGCAAATTTTACAAAGCGTTTCCAAAGATCTGGCAGTATTTTTAAAAGAGCGTCAAATAAATAATGCTGAAGAAATGTGCCGTATTGCGGACCAGTACAGGACTGCACATCCGGAAAAAAACAGTTCGCCAAGAGAGAGAAAGATCCCTTATTCGAAACTAATGTGTCAGCCGGATTTTCTCAACAGCGTGGTGGTTTTGCCCCGGGGAAAAAGTTTTCATGGTGTCAAACATCAATGTGGACAGGCACAGCGTGGTCCATTCCAGAATTTTGGGCGTCAGTACTCTGACAATTATCAGACGGCTTCTGGAACTTTTTACCGTCCTTACAAGTCACAGCAACGTGGTGCGCATTTTCTCACGACCGTCTCGTCCGCCTCGCGGTCGTGGATTCTTTCGTGGTCAAGGTTCTCACAGAGGTCAGTTTCAGATGAGTTCTTCGGATTCTCCTTGTTGTTGGCGATGTGGGTGTCGTTTCCCATTTTGCCAATGGGTGTCCATATCAAACTCAGTCGTCATCATCAGCTGCTGCTAATGTGTCTGAGGATGAGACTAGTAAAAGAGTTGCACACTCCATGGTGTCTCATGTGGAGACAGATGGTCTCATTGTAGAGAGAGGTTCAGTCAATGGGTTTCAGGCATCTTTGCTTCGAGATACTGGCTGTACTACGGCAGGTGTTCGCAGGTCATTTGTGCGGCCAGAGCAATTCACTGGTGAGACTCAACGTTGTCGTTCGTTTGGAGGTCGCATTGAGGTGTTTCCCCTAGCTATGGTAGATGTTTGCACTCCTTACTTTTCTGGTCGTGTGGAGGCTTGTGTTATTGATGAGCCAGTCACAGATTTCATTCTTGGAAATCTACCAGGGGTCAGTTCTTCCTGCTCAGGGGCAGGAGGCTCTTTCATCCCTTGTGCCGTTAGTACACGTCAGCAGGATAAGAAGACGGAAAAGGCATCGCCAAAACCTTTGCGGGTGCCAGATCTACTTTGTTGCAGGTAGGTCCAAAAGATCTTGCTGCCATGCAGAGACGTGACACAACTTTGTCGCATTTATACGAGTCTGTACTTCTAGAAGTGCCAACTCCAGTGTCAACACCTACGTACATTGTTGACAATGACATACTTTTTCGTCTATTTCCTAAAGATGGTGACGTCGTCAGACAGATTGTTGTCCCCAAGGATTTGCGTGACATTGTGTGCTACACTGCGCATGATTCTATCTTTGCGGGTCATTGTGGTGTTAAACGTACGCTTCAACGTGTCCTTGCAGCTTTCTTTTGGCCTTCCGTTTCACGTGCCGTTTCCGACTATTGTCACTCATGTGACACGTGTCAAAGAACAGTCGCACGAAATCGGGTTCCTTGTGTCCCATTACACAAGATGCCGTTGATCTCAGTTCCTTTTCAGAAAGTCGCCATGGATATTGTCGGGCCATTTGAACCTTCATCTTCTGGCTTCCGTTATGTCCTTACGATTGTGGACACTGCCACAACGTTTCCCGGAAGCTATTCCGCTGAAAAGGATCGATACTGTTACTGTTGCTGAGGCACTACTTACGGTCTTTTCACGGATGGGTCTGCCTTCTGAGATCCTCACGGATTGTGGTACACAGTTTGTGTCGGATCTGATGCAAGAAATTTATAGACTTCTGTCTATATCATCAGTAACCACTACTCCATACCACCCTCAATCTAATGGGATGGTAGAACGTTTCAATGGCACTCTGAAGACTATGCTTCGGAAGGTTTGCCGTGAACGTCCTTCTGATTGGACAGGTATATATTCCAGCAGTCCTGTTTGCTTACCGTGAGTTGCCCAACGCCACTTTGGGATTTTCGCCGTTTGAGCTGTTGTTCGGACATTCTCCTCGCGGGCCCCTTTCTTTACTTGCTAGCTGTTGGACTGGTAGGGAGTCCAGTCCTGAAGACAAAAATGTGTACCAATATGTGTATGACCTACACAATCGCATCTTGGACAGTTGCAAGATAGCGCAACAAACATCTGACAAGAACACCGACAAAATACAAAGTGTTTGCTGACAGGAACTCTAAGCCTCGTTCTTTGGCTGTTAAAGACAAGGTATTAGTTTTGCTAACGGACGAGCACAATAAACTGGGCTCCAAAATGCCCCTGCTACGTTTGCCAGGATGATGCGTCGTTTGACTCTACATGAATTTTCAGCTGTTAGCTTCTTTGATGACATCCTGTTGGCTACCCAGCGATGGGACCAATTGCTTCATTTTCTGCGCCTTCTTTTCTGTCGTCTGCGACAGTTTGGGCTGACTGCTCGCCCATCTAAAATTCATGCTAGGTTCCAAGAACTGGAGTTTTTGGGTCATATGATATCAGTGGGACAGATTCGTCCTGAGGCGAAAAAGGTTGACAAGATTCTGTCGGTCAATCGACCCTATTCCAAGAAACAGTTAGATCACTTTTGGGTCTACTTTCCTATTATCGTCGATACGTACCGCATTTCGCTAGTATTACTGCCCCTCTGACTGATCTCACAAGAGTGAGAAACGCAGACAACTTCAGTGACGGATGACTGACCTTCCCATTTTGCCTGTTTGTAGGCCCAGAAGGAGACCTGTATCTACCAGGGTTTTGAGCCTGATTTGGCAAATTATGCCCATAGTATTTTAAAACTATTGGTGATTAGGCTCGTTCATATTGACACTAACTGCAAATAGTTCATGGCTTAGTTACAAGTGAGGTGGTCTTCAGCACACAAAGATTTTTTTTTTTCTCTTTTTGCATAAGCTTGTTCATATTGTGTGGAAATACTGTATATTTACTTATGATAATATTGGCATATAACGATTCGTTCATCCATATGCTTGTATGCAGTATTTTGCATTGCACTTGTTCCTGAGTTGGGACAAGGCTATTGGTAATCCTGTTGTGTCATTTCTGGATTTTGTGTATAGTAACAATATTCAAAGTTCATATATGCACTTATGGTTGATGGTGGAACTTGTGTTCTATGCTCTTTGCATTGATCCAGATACGGACGTACCTATGCAATATTTTGTGGATGTTTAGCTATGCGTGCTCAGCTTTATGTTTCAGAGGACCTACTTTCATATTTCCATTTATAGGCTACATTCTGATTGCTAATGATTTGCCCCTATATTTGGACGAATTCCCCTTTGGGTAATTCTTGCCCTGGGGAGGGGGGTGTCATGACCCCAGTGTAGGCCATGGTTTGGTTATTGTGATGTGTTTTTGTTGTTGTGATTGTTTGTCTGTAAAGATGAAATGAAATGGCCATTTTTAGAGTTTTGGGTAGACAGTGAGTGGGGTTAACTGAAAGTGAATACGGTCCCTGGGTGTAGGAAAAAAAGAGAGTGGAACTCAGGGGTGTTCACCTGCTGAGGCGACTGGATGAGAAATCGTCATTCATTGCGGCACTGGTCGAGCTGTCAAGAAAGAAGACAAATGTAAGAAGCAAATGTATGTAATTATGTTAAGTGATATGTGATTCCATTTTTGA
>JADBJO010018884.1:0-10000 GCA_016801955.1 Conus betulinus
CAAAAATCGAAGCGAGAGTGTGCTGTATTAAAAGGAGCTTTGACGACACCGCTCTCTCTCTCGCTCTCGCTCTCCTCTCTCGGCGCCGTCTCTCCAAGCAAACGCTCAAGAGGTCATCGAGCTCTCTCTCTCCTCGCTGGATGCTCAGTCATGACGCGGGCTCTCCATTTTTCTAGCCTTCCCGCACGTCCGGCAGTCGCTCCCTCAACCCATCCTGCTTCTCTCTCGGGGGACGGGCTCGCTCTTGGGTGAGCCCCGACCTTGTAGCGAAAAGATTATATAAGGGCAACTCCTATTCTCGAAAGGAGATCTCTCAAGCAGCAGAAATCAGAGGGGGCATCCTCAGGCAATACGACCACAACCCTACGGGGAAAGACAGACCACTGCGATGTGTAAACGTCAGAGTGAGACGAGCATGCGATGAGGACTTCTCCAGATGCTCAACAGTCGTGAAACAGAGGACAAGACGAACGACCCCCGCGGCGCAACGACAACGACCAGTAACACAGCGTTACATGCACATAGGGGCAGCACCTGAGCTGGCACACACAAGTAAAGCCGCTGAACCCAAAAACATGGAGGAGACGAGAAGGCCATAGGCAAACTTGACAGACTGTCAAATACCCAGGTCCAATGCAACCCCCAAACAAGACGCAGCACCGGGAGTGCCATGTCTGCTCAGTCTGGTGACAGAGAATCCACTATAGTCAGAAACACGAAAAAAAACGAGAAGAAACTCCCTGAAGCCTGGGCACACAAACAACATCGCCGGCGACTGTTTATCCGGGCATGGTACGATAGCGTGAGTGAAGCATCCCCCGGGTTCCACACACCGCCAGTGGGAGGAGACAATGCGACCGCTTACAGATGGAGTGAGGGAAACAACAACTACAACAAATGATATGGAGGGCATGATGTGCTACACACGCGGAAATAAACGCACATAAGCTACATGCTATACATGGAGGAGGTGTGGGACCCAACCACCATAATAGACAGGGAACCAACACGGAGACAGGCACCGGTAATATCGCAGCCCGATATCCAAAAAACACAAAGCAAACGACATCAAAGAAGAATCACGATAAGGGAACGAAAGCACACTGGGTTGTGTAGTTGAGCTGGAAACGGCCGCAACAACACACACCACACCACACGCGACACCCACACACACAAACACACACCCCACCGCGCGCGCGCGGCGCACGCGGGCGGCGGACGCCCACCACACCAAAAACACCGCACAATAAACGCCACAAAAAACGCACGACCCACCACACGCTACCATAAACACTGTTGCCCGGCCTGGATTACAAAAAACGCGTAGGCAGCGCGTCGACATAAAAGATGCAAGGGTCACTAGGCAGGCGAGGTAATTAGCGATGATAACCGTTCGAGAGATTAAGTGCTTTCAGTACTCAGAGAGGGGAAGCGATGAACACTAGAAAGAATGACGACGCGAGAGTGTCATTGCGCTGACCGTCGGGGTCATCCGGTGAGAAGAGGAAAATAACCCCAACCACACACACACAACACACCACACATACCACACACACACCACCACCCACCCGGCTCATCAACGCACACAGACTAAACATTTTTGTGTCCCAGACATTATCACCATATCTTATGGCCATTTGATTAAAGCGTAAACGACTCCCGGAATCCACATCTCTCTGATCACAACCTGTGGACTGCAAACAACACGTTGCCCTCGCCACGAACCCAAGGGGGAATCTCTAACGTCAATAGCACGTAGACACCATAAGATATTAAGCCCCACCGATGGCGCTATTGTAGCTTCCGACGGGAACCGAGTGTGGCTCACTAGCACCGAAGGGGTCGGTTTACCGCACAAGCCGGGCGGGACTTACTCAATACCCGAAGCCGGGTAAAGAGCGCACTAGCAGCCTAATCTGGAGCCTCACCAGCAGCGGTATCGGTTTAAGCGCAGAGCACCGCTCCATCTAATACGCACCAGCAGCCGTAAAGCGTTAGCACCCCACGCGCGTGCCACCCGTCACGGCTGAAAAAAAAATCCTCTTGAACTCTGTCGGTGCAAAGCATGATAATCCACCAGGGGAGGGCGCTGTAGGGTAAACGGCACGAGCCTGCGATGTCCGAGGGGGGACCCATGGGCCAGGGTGGACTACAGACCCTGTGCCCCTCCGTGACTGGGCTCACCCCTCCCCCGCCACCACAACCACCACCCGGGCGGGTGGCGCGTGACCCTGTGAGTGGAAGAAGACGACACGACTCACACAGAACACGCAGACCACAGGACGCAATACAGTCAGCGCCGGAAAAGACAAGATACAGACGGGGGCGTAGACGGCAAGGGAGCGAGGCCGAACCAGCGGCGGAAAGCGGGGACGCGAAGAAAGAAGAACGGAACTTCTCATCAGAGAAGGGGGAGGAGCACATTCTCAAGGGGGGAGACGGATGTTGAATGACTGCGCTCCTGTATATACAGACAGAAGAGGATGGTATGTGGGGAGTGGGTGGATGGGTAGGGGGGATGTGTGGGGGGGGGAAAAGAAAGCGCGACGGGTGGTGCCTACAGGGTCCGACTGTGGCGGTGCTCAGTTTTTTGAAAGCCGCGGCGGCGAGACCCTAAAAGATCCGGGAGTGCACCACGAGAGCGCAAATGCAGGGGGGCTGTCGGAGCCGAACGGGGTGGCGCCCCTGGCGGCGAGCGCACGCTCGGGGATGCCACTCCGAACAAATTAGTGCCGTCAGGGGGGCTGAAGTAAGGCAATCGTGGGGACGTACGTAACCAGAACGTATGCACCACGGGCACCACCGACTCGCAGCATTGCAGGGGCTCCCCGTAGGTGGCCGCTGAAACGCAGTCCGCTCGCTAAGATGGCCGGCCAGAACGAAGCTGCGGCGTGAGAGTGGACGGGGTCGGATTGATAGCGGGGCAGTCCGGGGGCGGGGGTTTGGCGACGTGACAGAATCACACACCCACACACACACACAAACGCCCACACACACCCACACACACCACCCGCAATAGCGTCTACATGTGGACTGCACCAACGTCCAGCACCCCAGTAACTGGGATGAAACTGTATGCCGACACTGAAATCGCTGCGATCGCAACATCGACACAAGTTGAACAAGGTGCAGGGTTCATGGCACCAATCAGGTCACGTACCTGACACTCTCGGAAGAACCATGATCATGTGGTAGAAAAGGTCCCACAACCTTAACAAACCGGCAGGCAGAGAAGCGAAGATTGTTGGAGATAAACTAAAACGTGGATCACGGTGGACTCACGCCTTGATGCCGATGGCCACGGGATTGGCAGTGGCCATGGGGGAATCTTGGTTTACGTACGGGGGTGGTGGCAGGAATGTGGTTGGTGAATTCTGTGATTGATCTGCACGGGTGTATATGTTAAAATACTGTTATGGAATTGTCCGTGTTGCAGAAGGCACGTGTTCCTGGGGGACTCGGTGGCAGAGGACACGTGCTTGCGCGCGCGACGCGCGCGTTTGGGTTTGTGTGGTGTAGCGGTGTGTGATGTGTGTTGTGTGTTTGGTGTGTGTGTGTGTAATTGCGTGTTTGGTGAGTGGTGTGCGATCCGTGTAATGTGTTGTGGTGTGCTTTGTCCGTTCTCCATCGTCTGCAGGTAGCTCTGACTCCCTTTTTTTCTTTTAAATGGGCGAACCTGACTCATAGCTATGAATACCTTTTTCATGCGGTCATACTTCTCTTCTTACCCGTTGTCGATAACACCCCAAAAGGCTGCACTGGCCGAAAATTTGAGCAAATATTGGAAATTAAGTGCGGTGGGGTTCCTAATGTGATTATCTATATATATCTAAGCGAGAGAGATTAATACTAGATAATATATAATATAGTATAAGCAACACAGACAAGAGGTGAAGCAGGAATCTTGGCAATGTGACTACAAAAGACCAGTGGCCTTCAGCACCATGCCTCTACCAACAGGTCTACCAGGGCCCTGTGACATCAGAACAATGAAAAGAAACATACAGTAGGATCACGGGAAAACCCTTCACAACCAGAATAGGCAACCCGCAAACATCCTTCAACATAAAAAATACAAAACCAAACGAACTGGCGCAAATATATGAGGAGACTTCAGACAAAAAGACACACATGACTAATATATCCTGGAAAATCATAAAAGGCATGCACCTATACAATAACATTTCAAAAAGATGCAACCTATGTTCAACAGAAATTGGTTTATACATGCAAACCAAACGTAGCACCCTAAATACTAAAGGAGAAATATAAACAACTGCAGGGCACACACCAAATGTAAATCGTGTCAGCAAACGCACCTGACTGTAACAACCCGAAAAAAACCGAACAACACGTGCAGCCAATCCGCACGTTGCAAACAGTGACTTTAGACATATAACACCGCAGTAGGCGACCCCAAAACCATCCTGAGGAGAGCCACGCGCTCGAAACAGATCTGTGGATTTAAAACTTCCTTTTAACCATCCTATTTTTAACAGATATCTATATGTAATATATATATAAGATATAATATATATAGATATAGGTGTGTGTGTGTGGTGTGTGTGTGTTTGTGTTGTGTGGGTGAGTCCGACGCTGAAAATGTTTTTGATACAGTCAGGGTGAAATATCACAGGTGTATCATTATACATCATGATGCGAACGAGCTGTTCCCATGCATTGTTAACGAGCTGTTTCTCAAGTACTAATTTCTTTGAATCCGGGTCCAGATTTAGAAAACCAGTCATCTCGACAGGTGAGCAAAAAGGCAGTCAGACATTCTTTCGTCGGTTCGCGCACCCCTCTTCGTCACTTCGGTTGAACATGCTGGCAGTCACTCATACATCGCACACACGTTCTTGGTACCTTCCGTGTTGAGAAAGGCAGCTCAGCGGTTGTTCTGGTCGCACAGACCCTCTGCGGTAGCTAGCTATATCATGACTCATCAGCGCAGTGACAAGGAGAGCATGTTGCTAAGGTCGGGATGTTACACGTAATCCATGGGTCCTGCCCAGTTCACGTACAGAATGCCGCACAGACTTTGTTGGTGACCTGTGAACTTTGGCTACTTATAACAAAATCTTGAGCAAACTAGTGGGCCGCTGATGAGCCGCCTGCCCTGTGGACTGTACAGTGGTCACGGGAGATAAACGCTCTATTGGCCGGAGGCCCTTAAGGACATTATATACCTCGCCAACTGAAGTCTTCATACTTTGTGGCAGTTGTCGTAGGGTCTGGTTCCGTGTGGTCGGCCAATGATGGGCGGTCGGTTTACTTGGCCTCTTTCCCCCTCAAAAGGCCTGTCTTCACGGCTACCATTTGGGCGGCTTCTTCCTGCTCGGGTGGCACAGGACATATCTGGTGAGGCCTGCCTCAAGAGGGAGCAGGACTAAGTCGCTGGGGCGCTGCACAGTCCTTTCTACTCTATGGTCCACGCAGACTATGGTCGAAAGGGCAATCTTTTAAGCCCAACCCCGTGAGGGGTGCGCCCATGCCCGGCTGGAAAGCACGGTAAATATAGTCAGGCAGCGCTCCATCGCCGATCGACCCACATCTCCAGGAGTCGTTCCTTCGGCGACACAGGCTCGACCCGCCATGATCCATACAGCTGGGAGACTCATTGTGCCATCTGACACTGACCTCTTACCATCACTGTTTCTTAAAGGAGACCTGCCATCGCTCCCTGGTGTTCCATGCTACGCCACCTGGCAGGGAACTGAGGACCTTACAACAAGCTGCAGTACCCAACAGCTGGAAAGCGCTTCTACTGGCTGTTTCAAAGGCCTAACAACATGGCCACGGTAGTAACTTAGGTGATCTTCTGGAAGATTATGCTCCTGTACGGTTACGAACTCGGCGCCGCATTATAGGTGGTGAAGACCTATGAAAATCAACATCAGAATGTGCACTTCCCTTTGGCAACCAAAGTTAATGTATGGGTATGTTCACACACACACACACACACACACACACACACACACACACACACACACACACACACACACACACACATTCTCTCTCTCTCTCCTCTCTGCCTCTCTCACAGACACACCACACACCAAACATATGCGCGTGCCGCACGCCGTTCTCTCTCTCTCTTCCTTTTCTCATCCTCGCATCTCTCATCTATCACACCCAACACCAAACACACAACACACACCACACACCACACACCACAGCACACACACACACACACACACACGCACACACCTTATTGTACAGTGACTATTATCATTATTCCTAGTGGAAGATGACACAGATCAGCTGTCGTCCCATTAGCCGTCAATCAGGTTGAAATGTTGACAGCCAGTGACGCTGACATACTTCAATGTTGTTGGGCAGATCATGACTTTGACCGGAACCCCCAGCACGGTATTGGACCTGCTGCTACGGCGCACAGCAGTGCTGCACAGAGAAGAGGTAAGGGACGGTGGTGGACACTGGTCACTGGGGAGGTGTCTTGGTACCACTCTGGACAGCAGTGACCTGAGAAGCAGACCCACTCCCCTCTCCCCCTTCTTCCCTCTCCACCTCTCTAATTCTCTCTGTTCTCTCTCTCTCTCCTATGTCTCTCTCTCTTTACCCCATTTCTCTCTGTTTGCCTCCCTCCCTCCATTTTTGGCCTCGCTCCACTCTCCAGCATCGTCTCTCTCTCTCTGTGCTCTGTCTGGTCTGTTCTGTCTGCTTGTCTGTCTGTCTGTCTGTCTGTCTGTCTCTCTATTCTCCTCTCTCCCTCTCTCTCTCTATCGTCTCTCTCAATGACATCTGGGTTGGACGCCAAATTGTCGTTTTGTTGTGACGTTGGTGGTGCTGTTGGTGATGATGATCATGATGATGACGATTGTGAACTGGGATACAGCGTGAGTTTGTTGTTGCTGCTTCTTAGTGAATATGATGCATGATCATTATAATGATGAGCGACGTGACGGTGAAGAGTAGTCGTGGTTTAGGTCCGTATGGATCGTTATTGAATGCTGACAGTGATGATGGTGTTTTTCTGTGGTTGAGGTCTTTGTTGAAAGTCACTTTGTTATTCTTTTAGATATCATCATGAGATCATGATAATGAAGACTGCTGGTGTGGGCTGTAGCTTTCTTGTTGTTCAGGCAAATGATAACGAGGGTTTATGTTGATCATGATAAGATGATGATGATGGACGATGTTGATTGATATCATTTATGGAAATGACGATGCTGGGGAGGGGTGGGTTGATCTGTGCATGGCGTCAGACTGTACACACCAAGTAAAGTTAGAGTAAAACACGATACTTTCTGACTGTGCACATAAAACATAGCAAACATCCACTATTTTCTGACGATAACCACAATACAGTTATAGCAGCAGCGACTTTCTGTGTATGCACATCAAATTGTAGAAACGTCAAGTACTTTCTAACTATACCCACACAGTTATAGCGACCACCACTTTCTGTAGATACGCATAAAAGTATAGTAACAAGTACTTTTTGAGTATAAACATGAAACCATAGCAACATTAGCTATTTTCTTTACGATACCCAATACAATTATAGCAACAACTACTTTCTGTTCAAATACATGGAATTATGTAACATCAACTAGTTTCTGATTATACTCATTAAAATTACAGTGATGTACAATCCCTTTCTGACAGAACACATGAAATTACAGTTCACATAAAGGCCACTTGTTTCTGCTTACCATATAAGGTTACCAAAAACAGTATACTCTCTTTGATCTCATGGCGTAAAAAACATTCTGCATGTGATGTTGTTTCCACGGAGAGAAATGTTCTCAGGTCACCATTGGCAGAGTTGGTGTCCCATCATTATTATCTAGTGACTGGAAAGCACTGCCAGCCGCTGAATCAAGCCACCTGTAAAGTCAACAATCATGGCGTCACCCACATCGTGGATACTACTTTCTTATTTGTTTCAGATCCGGGCAGTGAACTTTTCGGAGAAGCTGATGGCGAGTGGCAACACCACAGCGTGACTGTGAGCTGTGTGGTAGAGAGTTCACCACCAAGTCCTCCCTCAGAAAACATGTGTCCTCCGTACATCTCGGTCAGTCTGTCCGTCCGTCTGTTGTCTGAGTGTCTCACACCTAGCTGTCAACTAGTCACTATCTGTGTGTCTTGTCAAATCCTATCAACCTCACTATATATATATATATATATATATATATATATATATATTATATATATATATATATATATATCGGACACAACAGACTGGTCAAATTTTCCCTATACTATATACAGGCATCATAGGCATGGTCACACATAAATATGTGTTTAAATTCTTTCTGTTCTGTTCCCTCTTTTTTTCACGGAATCATTATTGTATTCAGCTTTGATGTAGTAGCGAATGTGGACAACTCCGCGTGCAGTGACCTTCTCGGCAAAATTGAAACTAGCTGTAAAAACAACGAAATCAATGCCACTAACATCCCACATCCTTATAGGAATATATAAATAGAAAACACGACATGTTTGGAATGAAAATGCAGTATAAACATAACAGACAATCTCCTCCCTTTGCCTGTCTGTAGAAATGCATGAGTGGAACTGCCTATGTCTGTAATTTATTAAACAATGGCGATATTTTGCAGGTGAGAAACCAAATCAATGCTCCGAATGTGGAAGCGAAATTCACCAGACCCTCGGGTCTGAAAAATCATTTGAAAATACACAGAAACGTGTATGACTTTTCCTGCGACTGCGGTTTACAGTTCCGCAAAAAACAACGCTATCTGGTAAAGAACAGCGTGTGTAAGTGCTAGTGGCGGCGTGCTCTCTCTCTCTCTCTCTCTCTATCTCTTCTCTCTCTTCTCTCTCTGTCTGTGGTCCTGTCTGTCTGCTCCTCTGTCTGTCTGTCTGTCTGTCTCTCATCTCTCTCTCTCTCTCTCTCTCTCTCTCTCTCTCTCTCTCTCAGAGTAACATAGCCTTTACATGGGGCTGTGTGGACTATGTATGGAGAAGTCCAATCTCAGAACAGCCGGCGCGGGAACAAAGTCCCCTGAGAACACAGAAAATGGGGGAGCTTTTAAAAAATGTGACCTTCACTTATCATTACTAATGAAATGGCTGGTGTGGTACAAGTTATTGTTCCGGTGTCTCTGTCTGTACGGTGAATTGGAACCCATTTACAACTGCAACCCCTTTTCATAAACAGGAATGCTTCTGGTTTGTTTATCTTTATTGAGAACTGGATCCATTTCATTAAACAGGAATGCTTCTGGTTTTGTTTATCAGTATTGACAACTGCAAACCCATTTCATAAACAGGAATGCTTCTGGTTTGTTTATCAGTATTGACAACTGCAACCCATTTCATAAACAGGAATGCTTCTGGTTTGTTTATCAGTATTGACAACTGCAACCCATTTCATAAACAGGAATGCTTCTGGTTTGTTTATCAGTATTGACAACTGCAAACCCATTTCATAAACAGGAATGCTTCTGGTTTGTTTATCAGTATTGGGAACTGGAACCCATTTCATAAACAGGAATGAGCCTGGTTTATTTATCTGTATTGACAACTGGAACCCATTTCATAAACAGGAATGAGTTTGGTTTATTTATCTGTGTTGTGTTAGTGAATGAATATCTGTGTGTAGTCACCAGTACTGGTACCGCTTTATTTATCTGTTCATTGTCAGAAAAAAAAATATGGGTTATGTAGTCAACTGCCATGGTTCTAGTGTATTTATCTGTTCATTGTCAGTGAATCATCAGCTATGTAGTCAACTGATATGGTTCTGATTGACTTGTCTGTTTTTTGTCAGTGAATCATCAGCTATGTATCAACTGCCATGTTTTAATTTAGATATCTGTTCACTGTCTTGAATTAGTAGCTATGTAGTCCACAGCGATTGCTGATTTATTTATATTGATTTGTCATTAATGAACTTACACCTGTTTTAGTCACTGTCTATAGTTTTTAAGTTACTTATCTGCTGAGTGTTAGTAAAGTAATACTTATGAAGTCAACAGTAATGTTTCTGGTTTATTTACCTGAT
>JADBJO010018884.1:12500-17277 GCA_016801955.1 Conus betulinus
CAAACACAACAAACAACAAAAAAACAAAAACGAAAGAACGAAAAAACCAACAAAAAAAAAAGCGAATGACTTATTACGGTGGAGCTCGAGAAACGATGCAATAAACTGAAAAAAAAAAACTGATTGACACTCCTATTCTCTCATTCCCTACCCTTTCCCCATCACCATCATCATTTGCTCCTTTTCCGTCTCCAGTCAAAGCGGTCAAGGTGAGTAATTGAATTGTAGGGGAAGCAATCCAAAACTGCACACTTCATCTTCGTTCTCCCACCTCTTTCGGTTCCCTTCCCCCCCCCCTCCCCCTTTCATCCTTTCATCCCCATCCTACGACATGCCCACCCCGCTACTGCCCTCCTCCTCCCTCCCCCCCCCCCCCCCCCCCCCCCAACCAACATAGTCACCATCGTTTTGACGGATCACTGCAATGTTAAATACCCTTCCCGCCTCACTCTCCCTCTTTTTTCTCTGATTTTCCCCTGATTCACATACTGAACCCGTAGATAGATAGATAGATAGATAGATAGATAGATAGATAGTTAGACAGATAGATAGATAGACAGATACATAGATAGACAGATAGAGATGGATGGAGAGAGAGATAGCAGAAGTGCGCGCGCGTGTGTTGTGTGTGTGTGTGTGTGTGTGTGTGTGTGTGTGTGTGTGTGTGTGTGTGTGTGTTGCGCGTGTGTGAGCGTGTTCGTGTGTGCATCTGTGTGTGTGTGTGTGTGTGTGTGTGTGTGTGTGTGTGTGGTGAGAGTGTGAGAGAGAGAGAGAGAGAGAGAGAGAGAGAGAGAGAGAGAGAGAGAGAGAGAATTTCCATCAGTGTGTAACTTATTCTCTCTTGTGGCCAGTCCATGACAGGTGTTATAACGTAGCATCAACGCCTACTCCCAACCCCATCCCCACACCCGCAACCCACCTCTCTTATTCGCCCCAACCTTCCCCTTCTTCTCAGGTTCGCAGATTTCAACAACGCTTTTCGTGGTCTCAGTGAAGGATTGACATCAAGCCCAGCATCAGGAAAAACTGTTGGAAAGGGAGCAGGTCCTTGGGTCCCAGGTCAAGTTTTCCCACGTCTGTATTCCTCTCAGGTCTGTGATCTCAGGTCAGTACTCCTTCCGAGGTCTATGTCCACCCCCACCCCCAGTCCTACACACATACACAATAACAACAGGAGGTAGGGTACTGTAGCCTCCACCCGCTCCCCCAGCCTCACCCTCTTCGAAAAAATCAGGGGTGACCAAATTACACTTTTGCCCTAATCGCCCTCCCTTCCATTCCCCCCAACCCTGGCTTTTCCAGTGTCAGTCTGAACATCTTGCCTGGCTGGACAAACTGCTGAACTTGTACCTGACAGTGCCTGTGACGGCAGCAGTTGCAGAAAGGATGAGACAAAGGTGTAGATCAGCGGCCCCCTTTGTCTGGATGTCACTGACTGGCGCTCTGACGGAGGAAATAAACAGCACCACCACCAACTAACAACATTCAACGATCACAGAGAATCCAATGTTGCGTGCTGACCCATGTGTTTCAGAGGGAATGGACAATATTGACGTGAAGGCCATCACACCTGTGTCTGTGACTTGATGTACTGTCAGCAGGCGCATGGAAAGGGTGGGGCTGGGGGTGAAGAGGAGAGGAGAGAGAGAAGGTAGGGGGGAGGAGGAGGACTGGACAGAGAGCAGAGGAGAGACAGAAAGAGAGAGAGAGAGAAGGGAGAGGTGGCCAGAGGAGAAGGAAGAGTTTCGGGTGCCCAGAGCCCCCTACCCACCCTTCCTTTTCCTTAAAACAGGGAGGGATTTACTAATGCATGTCCAGTGAATAAACACCTGTTATATAGGACAGGGGATTCACCAGTGCATGTCCGGTGAATAAACACCGTGTTATACAGGACAGGAGGTTTACTAGTGTATGTCTAGTGAATGAACACCGCGTTGTTCAGAACAGGAGATTGACCAGTGCATGTCTAAATGAATAAACACCCGCGTTATACAGGACAGGGGATTGACAGGTCACCAGTTCACCTAGAAATTGTACGCGAACTTCAGCCCGCAAGATCCCCTAACCAGGGTGTTGATCCTGGACCCCTCAGTGTGTGTGTGTGTGTGTGTGTGTGTGTGTGTGTGTGTGTGTGTGTGTGTGTGTGTACTTGAGCGTGCTTGCGTGTGTGTGTGAATGCGTGCGTGCGTGTGCGCGCTCGGGGCGCGCGCGCACGCGCGCGTGTGTGTATGTGTATGATGTCCATTTGTATCTTTAGGACATTTGTTCTATTGTACTATTGTAATATGTGTTTGGGGCGTTCCGTTCTCGCGCTCCCTGTCCGTCTGTCTGTCTGCCTGTCTCTCTCTCTCAGTCTCTCTCTCTGTCTGTCTGTCTGTCTGTCTGTCTGTCTCTCTCTCTCTCTCTGTCTCTCTCTCTCTCTCTCTCTCTCTCTCTCTGTCACATGCACTCTCTGTCTCACTTGGAAAGACCAAAAATAACGTGTAACATGTCTGAGTCCACACATACGAAAACACGTGCAGAATGACGTGAGACTAGTGGCGATGCATTTTGAAGGTATCTGACAGCTACAGGCCCTATGGCTGGGGAGAGGACAGACCACGTGCAGGACGGCAATAGGACAGTGATAATTGTTTTTTGAAGGTACCCGACACAGAGAGGTCCACAGGACAGGGAGAGAATGGACGACGTAACGACAGGCCTAAGAACAGCGGCGATACCTTCTGAAGGTACCCAATACCTACAGGTCCACAGAACAGGGAGAGAATGGGACGACGTAACGACCGGCGTCAGAACAGCGGCGATACCTTCTGAAGGTACCCGACACAGACAACTGCACAGGTTGGGGACAGGACAGGTGCAGCTTATCTCTTACATCAAACGACTGCGCGCAGGGTTAGAGTGAGAGTCCCCTGCTGCCGTCACGCTGAAGGACAGCATCAGAACAGCGGCGATACCGTTTGAAGATGCGCGACACACACGAGGCGGCAGGGACGGGGAGGGGACAGGTGCAGCTTATCTGTCACATCACACGACCACGCAAAGAGCGAGAGACCCTGCTGCCGTCATACTCGATGATGAAGGAATGCCAAAAATGTTAACTTCTTCCATGCCGACAGAGAGTGAGAGACAGATAGACAGTGAGAGAGATAGAGAGAAGAAATTACACACACACACACACACACGCGCGCGCGCGCGCGCGCGCATGAACACACATACACACTCGCACACACACACTCCCTCTCTCTCTCTCTCTCTCTCTCTAAGTTACTTGGTCTCACTATCGATAACAATCTATCTTGGTCTAATCATGTTTCTGCCTTATCTCGGAAGATCTCAAGAAAGATATTTCAATTTAACAGAATTAAGCATTTCCTTGACCAACATTCTTGGAAGTTATTTTTCCATGCCTGTATACAATCGTGTATTGACTATACTTCAACTTGCTGGGACATGGCCAGCACAATTGCTTGAAATCACTGGAGCGTTTGTATAGACGTTAACTAAAAATCATACTCCTTAAATCATCTCTTCAAGTTGCAGACTATAAAGAACTTGAGATTCTCCCATTCAGTCAGAAATGTCGTTTCAATAAGGTGTGTTCATGTACAAAATAATGAACAATCTTGCACCTTTTTTATATACGTACCAAATTCCTTATAAACACCTTTCGTAATAAACATGTGATATCAATCCCCAGCCCAGAATTGATCTATTCATGTCTTCCTTAGCATATTCGGGTGGTAACTTTGGAATGCAATTCCTTGTGACATAAGAAATAAAAATAGCTTATCTACGTTTAAAACACATTATCATAAATATCTAATGCTAAGCTATAGTTAACCTTTGTGGCATTTTTTTCGTCTGTCTCTCTCTCTCTCTCTCTCTCCTCTCTCTCTCTTCTCCTCTCTCTCTCTCTCTCTCTCTTCTCTCCATCTCCCCCGCCCCTCTCTCTCCTTCTATATCTGTCTGTCTTGGCTAACTGTTGCCTGTCTACCTTCTATTGTCTGTCTATAACTCATAAGGTTAAAGAATGCTTCTATGGTGTGTGCCCCTTTCTCCTCGTGACTTTTTAAATATGTTGTGTGTGTGGTGTGGAAGTGTTGTGTAGGTATCTGCCTATAATATGGGCCGGGGCCTGCACATCAACATTCATGCTCTCACCTGCATACATATATTGTGTGCAAGTATGCTTTGTACATATTTATATGTATGTATGTTTTATGCACATGTGCATGTGTATGAACTGTATGTATGTATCTATGTATGTGTATGTATAATATTATCCTGTGTGTGGTGTGTGTGGTGTGTGTGTGCGTAAATATATTCGCAATTTTTTTTTTTGTGAGGCATGGCTGGTTAAAAAAGCCATATTGTTTGCTTATCCATTTTAACCTCAATAAAAATCTTCGTTCGTTCGTTCGTCCGTTCCATTTACCCCAAACCCCCTTGGCCTTTCCTTCTTCTCTCTCTCTCTCTCTCTCTCTCTCTCTCTCTCTCTCTCTCTTCTCTCTCTCTCTCTCTCTCTCTCCTTTTATCCCAAACCCAACCCCTTGGCCTTTTCCTTCCCCGTTTCCTTCCCCTTTATTACGCTATATTTCATGCGTTTTTTCTATTGCGTTCGTTTGTCAAGATATGGACGCATAGCTCAATTTGTATTGAACTGTACAAGATCTTGTTATACTCTTTGTTTCTTCTTATATGTATTTACATTAATTTGATCTTTAAATGCATTATTTTGATCTTTAAATTGTTTTTCTTTCCTTTTGCCCCAGGG
>JADBJO010018885.1:12541-30041 GCA_016801955.1 Conus betulinus
GAACAATGGGCTGCTAGATGGGCGCTCCATGAGGATTTGGACGTGTTGTCTCTCAGATCTGGTTCCTGTTTTGATTACACAATAAAAGAGACAAGTTAATAAGCTACAGAGTCGGGTCGGAGAGTCGGCTGGTCAGTCTATTCAGCAGTGAACCCCATCATGTCATCTACTGAGACAACGCACAGTCTGTATCATTAGAAAACAAGGGATGGAATGAGGTGGTTGGGGGAAGGCAGAGGATATCTGATAACTTCTCCCTCTCCCAATTTGTCATTTAAACAAAAATCTGGTCATCAGATGTGCAGTAATGGCAGGATGATGGGAAGGGGGGGGGGGGGGGGTGAGGGGGTCTGCAACAAAAAAGTGACAAATACTGAATAGTTTGAGATGGTTATGTGGTTGTCCCTTTGGCTAGTTACTTGGCTTGTTTATCAATGGATAAATTTACTGGTGGGTAGGTTTGTCAGTTTGTTTTTCAAATGATCAATCAATCAACTGATCAATCAATCATCGATCAGATCCAAGAAGCATGGAAAGACCAAGACAGAGCAGGGGTGTTATATTTTCTCCTGAAAAAAGAAACAAATGAAATAGTGATAATAATAATAATTACTAAATGATGAAAGAGACAGGGATAGCAAACACACACATGCATCTATAGAGACACACACACACACACACACACACACACACACACACACACACACACACACAGAAAGGAGAGAGAAACAGTGTCAAGGATCCAGATTTTAGGCATCGTAGCCTGCTCTAAGAGATAGATACAGAGAAGGAGGGTGGAGGATGATTTTTTTCCCCCATACAATGTTTTCATCCAAAATTACTGATCTGATGAACACACAAGAGAAGGTGGGATGACATGTCATGTGGCAGGAGTACTGTTAAGACTGCATTATTATTATTATTATTATTATTACTAGTACATAGTGCCTATCCTCCAATTTTAAGACTAAGCTCTAAACGCTTTACAATCCTCACTTTCCTATACACTAGCAGCTGCCTATCTGGGCAGATCCAGTGAAGAGCTGCCTGCTGGCACTACATTCAGTCATTCCCACGTCTTTCACTGTTTTCAGGCTGTCAGTTGATCCCTTTCCATTCATGTCTTCAGTCTTTCCACGCAGGCTATGTGTTACCCATACCAGTGTTACCCATACCAATGGCCAAAGTGGCCCTCTCTTCCAAAAGTTGGTGATGGGATTTTACACGTGTGAAAAACATGACGTGTGCATTCTTTCATGGAACCTCTCTTTTTATAGTCTCATTCGAAGGACTATCTTGACCCAACTCCCACTCCTCTCCTCTTCTCCCTACCACTTCTGCCTCCCCATCCTTGGTAAAGATATTTACTCAACAACTGACAGACTATCCTGCTCAGCTAAATGTACCCCAAACTGTTTCATTCAAATTTCAAACCACTCTGCCACACCTGGTATCATTTCCCGCCTTTGACCTTCTCCTCCCCGTCCTCTCTCTGTAATGTGTAAGCTTACACAAATCAAAAAATGGAAAAGCTACCTTTGACCTTCTTTCCCCGTCCCTCCCCCCCCCCCCCTCTCCTCTCTGTAATGTGTAAGCTTACACAAATCAAAAAATGGAAAAGTTTCCTTTCCCCCCCCCCCCAAAAAAAAAAAAAACCCCCTCAGCAACCCCAGGAACAAGAGCAGCTGTTCACCAACACACCAAAGCTGATATACTGAAACCAAAGGCACTGTGTTTCCTTATCATATCGAGTGTAGTTACTTGTAGTTATTGTCATCAGCTAAAAACATGCCTTCATATATAATGGAAAGAAGTGCCTGTACAAAAGAAGGGGTAGGGTGGGGTGGGGATGATATCGGAAGCATGGTAAGAAGGAACATTTTCTCAGGAAATAAACAAACTGTTAAACTGGTCTTCTCTTATAAATTTAAAAACAAACAGTTCACCATTTTTAATACGCCAGTGGCAGAGACAAAGGAGGAAGGGGCGGATTATTACTCCATACTCTCAACGAAAGACTCATCCTTCCTTCAATTCCTGTTCATCCAATCAACTAAGCCAGCTTGTACATGATTCTTCGCATTCAATACTCATCTGAAGCTGTTTATGGGCAAGGTTATGGTGGGGGTGGGAGTTGATGGAAGAAGATTTAAACCCCCACTGAATAAATTCCCAAAGAAAAGTGCTTCTTTCCTTCAAACCTTCAGGCCAAGTTGTTGAAATGTGTCAACTTTGTTTATTTTCAACTTTGTAGAACATTCAGATGGCTTTTTATTCACTTTCAGTTTCAATCTGATCTTTCACATCCTAAAAGGAAGATGGTGAGAATTCATGTGTAAAGCCAAAAGACTGCACAAAATAGCAGACTTTTAAACTTTTAACCTTATACCTGCAAATCGGGGGGGGGGGGGGGGGGGGGGGGGGGGGGGGGATCAGGGGGGGTGTGGGGGAGAGCAGCTGTCAAAACAATCAACTGCATTCAATGGAGATAGATAGGAAGAAGGGGAGAGAAGGCTGTGTAGAGAGAGATGGGAGTGGAAGGAGGATGTGTGTGTGTGTGTGTGTGTGTGTGTGTGTGTGTGGTGTGTGTGTGCGTGCATGTGTGCGTGCATGTGTGTGTTGTGATAACTGGTTGGTGACATGGGAGGAGGTAGGTAGGGCCTGGGGGCGGACAAATTTTCCTTTGTATTCTCCTTAGATAAGAGCTTTCTGCCCAAATGATTTCCTGAAATTTAATGGCATGGTATGATCCCTTGTCATGCAAGAACAGCGTTACTGTTAGTGTTTTTTTATAACCAAACGGTCCTTGTCATTTGATGAAAACAATTTTTATGGAAAGTGGTGTACAAAACAAATTTCCAGCTCCTCTCAGTGAAAAAGAAAAGTTGGTAGTAAAATAAATAATTGTCAATTTGGCATCAAAATAAATAAACAGAATAGAAAAAATACTAAAAAAAAAAAAAAAAAAAAAAAGGCCAAAAAGAGCATGCAATCACATAAGAAGCGAAGCATTATTTGACAGAAAGGTTTTGCATATAAACTCCCAAAAGAAAAACTTCCTTTTTTTTTTTTTGTTTTTTTTTAAGGGAAGAGAGTGGAAGGAAGCGAACAGAAATCTTTCACTTTTTTTTCACAACACCTAATGCTGCAGAGAGAGAGAGAGAGAGAGAGAGAGAGAGAGAGAGAGAGAGAGAGAGAGAGAGAGAGACAGACAGACAGACGGACAGACTGACACTTTCTTAGATCAAATGTTGGGGATTACTAAGTGGAAGTACCCGTGCAAACGAAAGTCTAGAGTTCCTCTGTTCAAACCTCACTAGTTTAAATACATTCCAATTTAAGGAAGATATTTCCGTCAAAGATTCAGAAAATACTCAAAACTAAAAGATGCCAACTTGTGTTTTACATTAAAGTGTTTTCCCTACACTTTGATGAAGTTCGTTTTATATATACTTAAGCACCTGCACTTTCACACGCACTCTACCTTACCGGGGTTTCGTCAGGATTTTCACAAGCCCTGGTACTGGTCGAGTCTGTCACTAGATCTACCACTCTGTCAATCAGTAGGATGAAAAAGGCAGCCAACACCAAGGTAGTGGCAGTTAAAAAAGTTTCGGTGCACTGAACCTTCCTCAATAAAACCAAGGACTGACAACTCCAGGCAAATCACAACGCCTTTTTACTATTTTATACACACTCTGAGTGCTCCTCACTGTGCATTCATTCATCAAGAAAGTTCACAGTCAGTCCGTAGTTGAACTGTAAGTTAACTGTGCCAACCGTAAAAAGATTTCTCCAACACAGATTACAAGCAAAACTGATTTATCAACACTCTGGCACAAATTCAGTCTCTCACTTCACTTTGTTCCGCGATATTTCAGAGCCTGTGGTCTCTACTAGAGTTTCAACGTCGTTTTGGCCTTGATGCCAGTTCGCGCGCGCAAACTCGCGAGAGTTGTCGATCTTTGGTCATGACGTACCAACACAATGGCTACACACCGCAAGTTTAACTACGGCTTCGTCTCGACATCTTTTTCCAACACGCCCCCTCTCCCTCTCCCTTCCCCATCCCAATCCGTGGCATTCAACGTATTTTTCCAAACGTGTGTACAAAATACTGTGAAATCGTATGGATATATGACATAGAGAAGTCACGTTTTGAAAGCGAGAGAACCTCAAAAGTACGGTATCCTTACACTTGAGATTAGCAAACAAACAAGCAAGCAAACAAACAAACGGTATTGAAGGAGAAGGGCGAGATGGTGGATGGTGTGGGGTTGATGAACCCATATGAACAACTGCATTCAAAGTGGATGATTGAGAGAGAGAGAGAGAGAGAGAGAGAGAGAGAGTGAGTGTGTGTGTGTGTGTGTGTGTGTGTGTGTGTGTAGACAGAGGAAGGAAGGAAAAGGGGAACAATTAGATGGAGCTGTGGATGATGGCATGGGGTAGGAATAACTTGGAAAATGAGATAAAGGAGGCGGGGACGGGAGAGAGCTGGGGGAGGAGACAAGTGGCGTTTCCAGGATTTGAAACATTCCACATGAGCCATGACGCTGTTTCACGTGGAGGACTGTTTAGCAAGATGACCTTTCGTACCTTCCTGCGGAACAGCTCTCTTGTCATAAAAATGACACGCCTCTGGTGGAAGACAATTCGGCAAGATTTTTTTTTGTATTTTTCCTGTACAAGAGCTTCTTTCCATCAACATTTTATACCTGTCCTCGGTGTTTGTTTGGAGTGGGAGGTGGGGGATGGGGATGGGGGATGGGTTGGGATGGGGATACAAAGCAAATCTGTAAGACTATTTCCTGAAATGGGATTTCATATAAGAAGATATCACTTGGTCTTGTCTTCTGGTATTATTGCTTCTCTCTGTAGAATATAAATTTGGTTGCAGAGAAACACACAAATGTGTGCAAACATGCATGGGGACACACACACACACACACACACACACACACACACACACACACACACACACACACACAGAGAGAGAGAGAGAGAGAGAGAGGGGGGGGGGGGGGAGGAACTCAAAGAAATGGGCTAATATTTGACAGAAAGATCTTGCACTGGAGCCACACAAAAGGAAATCTTTCCCAGTATGAACTGTTGAAGTTGTTTTGTTTTGTTTTGTTTTTCTACCAGACAGGAAAACGGCAAAGGAGGTATGAATGGAAATCCCTCTCGATTTGTTCTGTGTCAACAACACTAAATGTGAGAGAGAGAGAGAGAGAGAGAGAGAGAGAGAGAGAGAGAGGAGGGGGGTGTAGGCAGAGATCAAAAGTGTTGTGGGTGTCTCAACTGCCTTCTTTCCCTCTGTGTCTGATTGCCAGAGGGG
Source organism: Conus betulinus (assembly GCA_016801955.1). NCBI lineage: Eukaryota > Metazoa > Mollusca > Gastropoda > Neogastropoda > Conidae > Conus > Conus betulinus. The sequence continues at coordinate 17,883 of JADBJO010018885.1, forward strand.
AGACAACTATCAGTGCAGTGGCTTCACTATACTCCCATTAACTATGCACAAACTACTTGTAGTATCAGTCTGAGCAGGTAATTGCCATGATGTACATATGGAGACACTCTCTTTCCCATCTTTTTTCTTTCTCTTGGGGGTGATCCTAAGAACCTACAGTGTTTCAACCTATATTTGTCATGAAAAAAACTTTTTTTTTTTTAGCGGGTACTTCAAATTCAAATAGAAAAAAAAAATAAAAAAAAAAAGAATCGCAGCACATTGAATACACTCTTCCTACCCTGTACTCACCATGACCATACTGTGTTTAAAAAATGTCAGTAAAACATTGTTGGCAAGTGCTTCAGCAGCCAGTGTCATTCAATGCAGGCAAAAATTGGGCACATGGGCTGTTACATGCCATCTCAGAGCTGATACTGGGTGCTTTCAAAGGATTCACAGACCAACATAAGACTATGGATATACATGTGTAAACTATTCATTTTAGTTGGGTGTTGATTGAAGTTTTTCATGTGGGCATCACTTCTTCGGCAGAAGGTTTTATACTAATGAATTCTGAAATCTTTCAAATTTCATTTAAAACGAGCCTTAGGCCCTCCCTGTTATCAGTTTTGAACAGACACCCCAAATAATGAGGCTAGATGGACTGATGGGACCTTGTTAGTATTCTTGTGTGTGTGTGTGTGTGTGTGTGTGTGTGTGTGTGTGTGTTAATTCCTTTAAAGGCTTTATTTCCCTTTTCACCATCACTCTCATTTACTTACTCTTTTTCTTTAAGTCATGTTTTCTCCTATCTAAAAAAAATGTGATTCTTCTTCGCTTTTCTTTTTCTTACACAGCTTGGTATTTTAGGAGCTAATATTCATTCAGCATGTACATTAAACACAGCAAGTCTATCACTACATTGTGGAAAGTGTGTGTACATATGTGTGCGAGTTCCTTCTTCCCAATCCTTTCTTATTCCCTTGTCCTCCCCCCTTCCCCCTGCACACACACACACACACACACACACACACACACACACACACGTTTTTCTCCCTTTACTTCTCACACACACACACACACACACACACACAAACCTCTCTTCTTCCCCCCACACTTTCTTGAGAAACTCTAATACCTTCTGGACTTTAGCAGTCCAGCAGAGGTGATCAGAAACAACAGTGAGTTTTAGGGATAGGATCGAATGGTGTGGGGTGTATGGGTGGAAGGGGGGGATGGGGGGGTTCTGTTTAACATGCCTTAAAAAGTTTATGTAATACATCAGCCAAATGTGAACAAACAAATCACAAGACAAAACATGAGACTTTTCAACCTATTAGGTCTTTTTTTTTTTTTTTTTTTTTTTTTTTTAGGTACAATAAAACAACACTCAGGCCAACAAAAATGAACAAGCAATAACTTATTTCATCAATTCGGCACAGATGGGTGTTGAATCATTAACATGTTGTTATATATATGGTTTCACAGAAACATTTCGCATCTCTCTTAGACTGTCAATTTATGTATGATTTTCTGTTGAGCAGATGATCAAAAAGCTGCAAAGAAGTCGTCTTCATTCAGATTGTGTGTGTGTGTGTGTGTGTGTGTGTGTGTGTGTGTGTGTGTGTGTGTGTGTGTGTGTGTGGTGTGTGGTGTAGTGGTCATGGCAGAGGTATGTGTGTGTGTGTGTGTGTGTGTGTGTGTGTGTGTGTGTGTGTGTGTGTGTGTGTGTGTGTGTGTGTGTGTGTGTGTGTGTGTGTGTGTGTGTGTCTGTGTCTGTGTGCTTGTGTGTATGTGTGTGGTACTGATGGCACTTTTCCCTATGTCTCCCCCCCCCCCCCCCCCCCCCTCCCCCCCCCCCCCCCCCCTCCTCTCACATCCCATTGCACCCTTCCTCCCACCTGGCACCCAGTCCCTCCCCCCACCCCTTTCCCTCCTCTCTCTACACCTCCCCACCCCAACATAGACACACATGCACCAACCTGCGTGTTAGTTTGGAAAAAAAAAAAAAAATTAACAACAAAAAAAAAAAATCACATTTGTAATAAAGCTACCCTTCACCATAACAAACAGACATGAATAAATAGGAAAATAGTTCCCAGCAAAATTTGGCAGCTGTCCATCCTATATGAATATTGATTTTTAAGAATAAGTTTTGAGTTGTGTCTGACTTGCCGGAAAGGAGACAACTATCAGGGCAGTAGCTTTACTGTTCTGCCATTAACTATGCACAAACTGCTTGTAATATCAGTCTCAGCAGGTTATGGTGTATACAGAGAGAGAGACTCTCTTGTTACATCTTTTTTCTTTCCCTTGGGAGTGATTCCAAGAATTTTATAGCGTTTCATCATCATGAAAAACTGACTTTTTAGGGGGGTACTTCAAATTAAAATTTTCCAAAACATGAAGACTTTGTTACAACACACTCCAGCCTGTATTTATAACGGCCATACCATGTTTTTAAAAATGTCAGTAAAAAGTTGCTGGCAAATGCTTCAACAACAGCCAGTGTCATTGTCATGCAAGCAAAAATTGCAAATGGGCTGTTACATGCTATCATAGAGCTAATGGTAGACCACTTTCAAAGAACCTATGTGTGTAAGTGCCATGTAAACTGTACAGTTGAGCTGAAAACTGTAGATTTTCATGTGGGCATATTTCTTCAAAAGAGTCAAAGAAAAATTGTGCACAGGCTGCACACACCAAAAATTAATGCACTGAGGCCTTGCTTCAGAAGTCAGGTATTTGCAGACTGGCGCAGTTAGATTGTTTTGAGAATGTTCATTGCGTCTGAAAGTTGATTCTCTTCAGTTTTTTTTTTTTTTTTTTTTTTGTTTTTTTTTTTTGACCATGATCAAGGAACAAGCCTGGTGGTTCCAAGCAGACTATTTGGGGGCTACCACCAGGTGCTAAGTTAGGGTCATGGGTGAGTGCAAAGACCTGAAATGAGACATCAGCTAAGGGAAAGTCATGTATTTGAAGACTGTATGTGATGCTTGATTTCATTTATACAACTTCATCAACAGGAGACCCAGAAGTCCTGAATTCGCCAGTAACAGACAGTGACAATTTCCCCATACTGCTGGACACAGACAATGACAACTTCCCCATACTGCTGGAACAGACACTTGACAACTTCCCCATACTGCTGGAACAGACAGTGACAACTTCCCCATACTGCTGGAACAGACAGTGACAATTTCCCCATATTGCTGGAACAGACAGTGACAACTTCCCCATACTGCTGAACAGACAGTGACAACTTCCCCATACTGCTGGAACAGACAGTGACAACTTCCCCATACTGCTGGAACAGACAGTGACAACTTCCCCATACTGCTGGAACAGACAGTGACAACTTCCCCATACTGCTGAACAGACAGTGACAACTTCCCCATACTGCTGCTGAACAGACAGTGAACAGACAACTGACAACTTCCCCATACTGCTGGAACAGACAGTGACAACTGCTGGAACAGACAGTGACAACTTCCCCATACTGCTGAACAGACAGTGACAACTTCCCCATACTGCTGAACAGACAGTGACAACTTCCCCATACTGCTGCTGTGACAACTTCCCCACAGTGACAGTGACAACTTCCCCATACTGCTGACAACACTTCCCCATACTGCTGACAGTGACAACTTCCCATACTGCTGGAACAGACAGTGACAACTTCCCCATACTGCTGGAACAGACAGTGACAACTTCCCCATACTGCTGGAACAGTGACAACTTCCCCATACTGCTGGAACAGACAGTGACAACTTCCCCATACTGCTGGAACAGACAGTGACAACTTCCCCATACTGCTGGAACAGACAGTGACAACTTCCCCATACTGCTGGAACAGTGACAACTTCCCCATACTGCTGAACAGACAGTGACAACTTCCCCATACTGCTGGCTGACAACTTCCCCATACTGCTGGAACAGACAGTGACAACTTCCCCATACTGCTGAACAGACAGTGACAACTTCCCCATACTGCTGGAACAGACAGTGACAACTTCCCCATACTGCTGGAACAGACAGTGACAACTTCCCCATACTGACAACTTCCCCATACTGCTGAACAGACAGTGACAACTTCCCCATACTGCTGGAACAGACAGTGACAACTTCCCCATACTGCTGAACACAGTGACAACTTCCCCATACTGCTGGAACAGACAGTGACAACTTCCCCATACTGCTGAACAGACAGTGACAACTTCCCATACTGCTGGAACAGACAGTGACAACTTCCCCATACTGCTGGACAGACAGTGACAACTTCCCCATACTGCTGGAACAGACACTGACAATTTCCCCATACTGCTGGCTGACAGACAACAGACAGTGACAACTTCCCCATACTGCTGGAACAGACCATGACAACTTCCCCTGCTGGAACAGACAGTGATAACTTCCCCATACTGCTGGAACAGACAGTGACAACTAGCCCCTTACTGCTGGAACAAGTTGAGATCTGTATCTGTTGAGCAGTTAACTTCTTGAAACTGGGAAAATCAGTGTGTGTGTGTGTGTGTGTGTGTGTGTGTGTGTGTGTGTGACATGACAATTGACAGCCACACCATCCTCTACAGCCCCCCCCCCCCCCCCCCCCCCCTCTCTCTCTCTCTCTCTCTCACACACAAACGGCAATAAAGATTGCTAATCTATGTCAACTCTCAGCCCTTGACCCCACATTGCACCCCCCCCCCCCCCCCTCCCTCCTCAGCTACCTCTTCCCTTCATACCTTCCCCTCCGCGGGGTCGGGCTATGTTTGATGTTATTGTGACAGGCGTGCAGACATTGTGACAGGCGTGCAGACTGAGACCATGAATGCCAAGATGATGAGACTGAGACGTTGTCGTACGCACTCCCTGACCCTCTCTCTTCACGGCCATTTCTTATCCGATAGCCCAGTGTGCTAAAGCTGCCCCCCCCCCCCCTCTCTTCGCCACCCCCCCTCCCCCCCCCCCCCCCCCCTCCTTTCTCCGTTCCCTTCCTCCTTTGCCGTAGTCGTCGCAAGAAAAACAGAAACTTGTCCAAGAAATCATGAAATCATCATTCCCATCTTCTGATCTGTGTGTGTGTGTGTGTGTGTGTGTGTGTGTGTGTGTGTGTGTGTGTGTGTGTGTTCCTTTCAGATTGCTGCATCTGAGCAGCTAAAAGATGAAAAAAAAATCCAACAAAGCAGGACAGTAAAAGAGCGAGAAATGGGGGAAAGAAAGGGGCGAAGGAGATATGAGGTGCTGGGTATAGGAGGAGGAGAATGCACTATTCTGGCATTCAGTAAGTATTGCATCCAGGTACTCAGTCTACCACAGATATAGAAATTCCATCTCTGCACTCTTAAAAGAAAAAAATCAAAATCTGCCAATAGAACTGATGGCAACAAAATCTATGAACAGATATAGCATACTTAAGAGAATTTAACAACCAAGGAGATCTGTATTTCCAAGCTGGCATCCAAATAGCTGTGTACGTTGGCTGAACTAAGCACACATGATCTCCAGTACACAAAACATGACCCCACTTTAAATCAGAGCCTTAACGAAGTCAATCACAAGACTACCTTGCTTGACATCTGTAATCAGACCTCAGACCAGACACAGAGCGAGCATGAGAGAGACCACATTCTTGGTCAGACCAAGTCATTCCCATACTGCACAATTTCAGTTCAGGAAGACTTTGCTCAGGATATCCACATAATATTCCTCTTTTCTGAGAGAGAGTGTGTGTGTGGGGGAGAGAGACAGAGGACTACTGTCTCAATGCTTCGTTTACATGATTGAGAAAATGTCTGGACTGGAAGGTCAGGGAGGGTAAGGCTGGGCGGGGCATGCAAGGGCAGGGGGGATGGAATAGGAGGGATGCAGTGTGAAGGAGTGATGGTGGGGGGGGGGGGGGATATATATATATATATATATATATATATATATATATATATATATATATATATATATATATATCACTGGTTTTGGGAGTATTGTGATACTTTATTATAAGAGCTAGATTAAAGGGTTTGTTTTTTGTTTAGTTTTGTTTTGAATGGATGAATTATAGTTGTTCTTTTAAATTGGCATGATATTACTGTGTGCTGATTCTGACTGCTTAATAAACTGGTGGTAGGCGTTATGCTGGCTAAACAGGAACTCCAACTTTCTGAAACATTGTTCTACGCTGCTTTTTTTTGACATTTTTTTGTTAGCCCACTTTGACTTGTAAGTGCTGAAATGGTGTATAAGTGGGTTGCAATAGCCATTGTTGCTCAACCTGCTGTCACCTGTCATCACCTACTGTGGCCCTTACACTGGTGGACACACTGACCCTGTTCTGGACTCGTATACCATACGTGCATTGCAACTTCCTTTGGAGAGGGAGGGAAGAGGGGATAAATCAATCTGATTAACAACCAAAAAAACTGCTTTCTTCTCATATGTCAGATATTGTTTCTGCACGGTTAAATTTGCCTTTTTGCTTTTTTGCTTTCTGGTGGTGAAGTTTATTTTTTGATCGAGTAAAAGATATGTTTGGACACATTCCTGCCAAACATGTTTGGAGTACAAGCCTGAGCAATACAATGATGACCATTAGCGGCTACACGTTACGATGTCATTTTTGGTTAAGTTAGTATACCAGCAACAACATCATGTTTGGCTAATTAAAAGTTGGTATACCAGCAACCGATTTGACCGTGCAACAAATTCGACCGCAACACACCCCAATCCAGTTATCCACATTTCCTCAGCCAATTACCCCGGACAGCAATTGCTACTCGGCAGAGCAAAAACAAACACGAGTGAGGACGCATCAGGTTCAGGTTCAGGTTCAAAATAGGGACAAAATCTTAACAGATTCATTAAGCCTCACGGCTTATAATTTGTCCCATCATTCTATGAAAAATAAGTTAACCTCAAAGTCATAAGCATGCTCAAGATATTTAGACATCGTAATCAAATAATACATCCATTAGCATGTTTCCTTTGTCTATAAGATTTTTGAAAGCATTTAAATTAGGGGCACGTTTAATATTTGGTGCAAGTTGATTCCAATCAGGTGCAACTCGATTACTGAAAGTGAATTTTCTTCTGTTAGTACGGCTAAACTCAATGTGAATTTTATCAGTAGGGTTTCTTGTTTTGTCGAAGTTAGATAAAGTAAAAAATTTAGTAGGGTCAATATATCATCACATGATTAAACAATTTGTAGGCTTGAATCAGGTCACCCCGTAATCGTCGAGCTTTCAAAGATGGTAATTTTCAACTTTTCCAATCTATCTTGATATGGTAGGTCTTTCAATTCCTTTATCAATTTAGTAGCTCTCCTCTGTACTTTTTCTATTGCGGGAAGACTGTCTTTTCAAATATGGATACCAAACAATATTTCCATACTCAAGGATCGGCCTGACTAAGGCTTTGTATATTTGAGAAAAGTATCTTTATTTAGAAAATCAAAAGAACGCCGTATGATTCCGATCACTTTATTTGCCTTATTTACAACATTGTACACATGATTATCAAAAAGTAAATTTTTTATCAAAAATGACCCCCCAAGTCTTTTTCTTCTTCACATTTGGTTATATTAACTGTCTGAGTACCTTTAATAAACATAGTCATGCTCGGGATTCTTTTTGCCAATATGCAGTACTTTGCATTTTAAAGCATTAAAAGCAGTTCCATGTCCTCTGACCATTTTCCAAAGTATCAATATCCATTTGTAACAATTCATGATTTTCTGTTGTATTATAAATTTTTGTATCATCAGCAAAAATCTTACAGAAACTGTGTAATGATTGAGGTAAATCATTTATAAAAAAAATTGTGAATAATATAGGGCCAAGAATACTACCTTGCGGAATTCCACTCTTCACCAATGTTTTACTAGAATGTGGCACTGTATCAAAAGCCTTACGAAAGTCAAAATATATTACATCAATGGATTTTCCTTTATCAATCATCTGAGTCAAGTCTTCCATGACCTCCAATAATTGAGTGTCGGGTAAAAGTTTTCCCGAGTTTGGTTGGAAAATCGTAAAATAAAGGGAAAATTGGATGTGGCACATCCTCACACACATTTCAGGATAATCGAAACCTATCTTTCTGTTATGTGATAGAATGACCCACAAACAATTGCGAGTCCTCATGAAAAAAAAAAAAAAAGGGGGGGGGGGGGGGGGGGGTGATCTCTACAACCAGTCGCTGAAAAATTATGCCAGACGTTTATGTCACTGATAACGGATTTAACTTAAGAAAATGTCAAAGTTACCCTTGACAGGAGTTGTAGCAGTTCAAATTCACTATGAATGCAGCCTCTTTGGTGAAATACAGAAGAACAGCATTTGCCCTCACTTTTCAGTGCGGCCATTTCAGAACGGCACATACGCTACGGCCTACACTTGAAAGTCAGTCAGCGTTGCTTCCCCTGTTCTCGTGGCGTTTTGTAGAGATGGTGACCGTTAAAAGTTAGTAGTCCGCAACTTCATTGAGGCAATGGGCATTCCAGTCGGGGAGGATTTCAGTATTCGTTTTTACACTGTTGGAGACTTACGCATTTCTTTATTTCCTCGTTTACTTTTATCGAGTTTTAACAGAAAAACTTAACGCTTATATTTTTCAAATCGGTGCGCAGATCTAATTAGGCCTTCAACGAAATTTGACAGGCCTATGGGCCCCAAATCTGATAAAGCGTATGAACGTAACAGAAAATGTTAAGAAACGCTTTACCAGGTAAATTTTGGGAATGAGTACATTGACCTACAAGGAGAGGTTAAATTTCGAACAACTTCCAAGCCAATGCATTGGAAGCTGAGTGGTACTTAAAACGTCTGAGGCCAGTATGGCCATGATGGTAAGAACCCCACACGAAATCCTTTCACTTTCAAGGACAGTGTACACACAAGGGGACACCCACTGAAACTGGCAACATTTTCTCTCATATCATTTATGCATCTTTTTACTAACAGTTAGGCCTATAAACCTGTGTCACGAATCTGCCAACTCACATTGCCACCATGGAAACGGTTAACAGTTTTTAAAAACATCGTACACTAAGGTTTTAGTTGCTTCCAGACCAGTTTCCCTATATTAGAAACTATCGCACAAGAACAGCGCACTCATGTAGAAAAAAAAATGTAAGCTTATTATTTCTGTCTGAATATTCGGGCAAACGGCTGACAAAACCTTAAAGATGAATTGTAATCATTGATTTGATATGATAATTACGATAAATTCTAGTCCAGTCAGTGCCGTTGGTGTCACAGTCAAGGTCACAAGGAAGTAGCTCTCTAATTTTCATTATTTCATGCTGGATTAGTACTAGTACAGGGCCATGATAGGGTGTTTAAATACATGACCAATAATCCATTTCAAAAAAAACCCACACCATTATCCTTTCTCCTCTATACTACCACGGTTCCCCACCCTCCTTAAACCTTCGGCCATGTTTGAAACGTAATGCTAGTGTAAGACAGAGCAGTTCCTTGTGCCTCTACAACCTGGTCGACGCATCCGCCGTCCACCGAAAAGAACTGACTTTGTAGTCAAAAACCCAGTGGAAAACTACAACGTAACAACAGTAGGTGCTACACAGTTCCAAACTGCAGCACAGAGCAGTATAGAAAATCATTCTTCCCAAGAACTATTATTAAGTGGAACCAACTAGACAATAGCACTGTACACTCAGGTAGTACTGAGGCCTTCAAGCAGGCAGTGGCCAAAGCCCAACACCACTAACTCTTCTGCTGCGCACCCCACCCGTTGCGTCGATGCCAGATTCCTGGATGCAGCAACGTACACGAACAGATACAGATACAGGCATATATCAGTTTTGCCATGGCAGTTTTAAAAGCCAGCAACCTAACTTTATTTTTTTCACTTACATCTTCATCTTTGGATTTAGTCTTTTATGGTGCATATTGTAGAATACCATTTTTTTTTTCATTCAGATTATCGTGATCCTGGAAAAGTAAAGGTGGGAGGAAACGGTTTCATTTTTGGTCATGCATATTTTTTTCCCAGCAGCATGGCATTTCATTGCCCCCTGAATAGAGGTATCTTCACCCCCTCCCCGCCCCCTCCTTCAATACAAGAAGCGTGCGCATGTGTGTGTGTGTACCTCCCCTCCCCCCCCCCCCCCCCCCCTTTTTTTTTTTTCTCCCCTGTTCAAACAGTAACGTTAGCCTTTTACTCGTTGATTATTTCTATTCCTATCCAGCTACTACTATCATTGCTAACATCACTAGATTATCATCATTATAATTATTACTACTATTATCATCATCATCATCATTACCATCATAACTTCTCCCTGTCCCAATAGTACTAGCTTTTCCCCTCATTGATCATTTGTAATCCTTTCTACCAACTATTATTACGAATATTACTTTTAATTTTACCATTATTCCTATCAGTCTTATCATCCTTATTTATTATTACCATTACTATCAAGGCATCATAATCATCAGCATCAGCATCAGCATCAGCATCAGCATTGTCGTTGCTGCAATTACCATAATTAATATAACCATTATGTTTATAATTACTATTGTCCTATCACTAATCCTATCAGCATCAGTGGTAAGAAGTAGTAGCAGCAGTAGTTGTAGTTGTAGTGCTCACATATATTAAAGAGAGAGAGAGAGAGAGAGAGAAGTATGTGGGTGTGCGCAGGCATATGTGGTTCCCTTCCTGCCCCCTCCTCCCCCCCCCCCCCCCCCCCCCCCCCCTTCCCTGTTCCAATAGTACCGTCAGCTTTTACTCACTGATCATTCATATTCCTTTCCACCTATTATCATTATTAATAGGCCTACTATTATATCTATCATTATGACTATCATTATTATTTCTGTTATAGATCAAAGTCAGCCTAGTGGCAGACACGATTGGAGATGGTCAGAAATGTTCAATTCTAATCATTAACGCAGAGGTTGCAGAATTGATGAAGGGGGAAAATGTATTTGTATGTGGAGAGGTTGTGTGTGTGTGTGTGTGTGTGTGTGGGGGGGGGGGGGGGGGGGGGGGTGCAGATCGAGCGCTGGGTGCACGACCACCATTCTCCTGTTTAAAGATGAACATGATTCCATACTGGAGCTGGATCGGCATTGAACAATCACCGAATTGCACTCTGAGATTAGAGCTTTTAAAAACAAATATATGGGTCATCAATTTACATTTTAAACGTCCAAGAGCATCACCCGCCTTTACAATCTAATCATGTCATTTGAACTAAACATGAAGTTTTTATTCTACCAGAGCGGGGCATGGGATGGAATCTTCTCACGGCAATCAGTCTTAGGGTGGATTAAAACAGGTCGTGCTGAGGGTGCCGGCTATTCTCAACTTATCGGTATCAAACTTGTAAATAACAGTATGTGTGTAGGTATGTAAAAAATTAATCACTTAAAAACACGTCTGCACGCGAAAAAAGGCGGGAATTATTTTATTTTACTAGGCCTACTCCCTTTTTTGCTTTCCGTCATTCATCCAGATTTTTTTTTTGACTTTAGAAATAATGGAAATACTGGAACATGACACAACTGCTTCAGATTTCAACTATCAGTTTTAGTATATTCAGATGAGAAAAGCTGTTGTATGGGAGGGGAGCCTTGTTGGTTGATGTCTGTCTATCTTTCGATCTATCGATCTTTACTTCTTTCTTTCTGTCCTCCAGTCTTCTTTACTCCCTTTCTTTCGTTCTTCCTTCCTGTGTATCCTCTTTTCTCTCTCTCTTTTTCGTCCCCCCCCCCCCCCCCCCCTCTTTCTTTTTTGTATCTTTCTCTCTGGATTTCTTTTATGTAAAAAGGTCGTTCGTCAGTTATTATTATTATTATTATGATTACTATTACTACTACTACTACTATTTTATTCTTTTTTTTTTTTTTTTACTGTATGTCTTTCGTTCATGTTGCTGTGTTTTGGCTGTTGTCATTTTCTTACATCTTCTCATCCCTGCTTTCCTCTGTCTATCTGTATTTGTCTCATTCTTTTGTCTCTACTTGTCGGTGTGCCTCTTGTGTCTCTTTGTGCCTGTCTCTCTCTCTCTCTCTCTCTCTCTCTGTCTGTCTGTCTGTCTGTCAGCCTGACTCTCGTATTTCGTCTCGGTCTGTCTGTTCTGTCTCATGCTGTGTTACATTTTTTTTTTTTGTTTTTTTGTCACGTTGTCTGGGATATTGCTTCTGACCAATC
>JADBJO010018886.1:2500-12500 GCA_016801955.1 Conus betulinus
CAGGCCTGTCAACGAGGCAAGTGAATGTCACAACTCTGTGCATGCACATAGAAGGCCAACGACTCTGTGCATGTACACAGAAGGCCAAACAACTCTGTGCAAGCACATAGAAGGCCAACAACTCTGTGCATGCACACAGAAGGCCAACAACTGTGCACGCACTTGAAGGCCAACAACAGCCCGGTCGTGTGCTATGTGTTCACCATGCATAATCGCCGTCTCTCACAAAACCTTGTGGGGGAAAGGACAAAACGAGTTTTGCTGTTTTGCGTGCGTGCGTGCGTGCGTGCGTGTGCGTGGCTGGCTGGACATGAGCTGTGTTTGCCGATTCATGTGGTAGTATTTGACAGTAATTTGTTCAGTCCCAGTATCAAAAAACTTTTCCGATCATCGTATATTTAAAGAAAAGAAGAAGAAGAAGAAGACGACGACGAAGAAGAAGAAGAAGGAGAAAGAAGAAGGAGAGGAAGAAGAGAAGAAGAAAGAAGAAGAAGAAGAACAACAACAACACACAACACTATGTGAACACAGCGCAGGCTTCCAAGGGTGATGCAGGATTGCTCCCAGTTAGTCTGTTGGGCAGTTGAGGACAGTGCTTCTCTGGGTCCCAACGCACCTTTGGATGTATCTTTTTTTTTCTTTATGGAAGAAGTTTCTCTCCTGTTCCGTGCATTCTTCAAGTTAGGTGCACAAACTTAAAACAACAACAACAACAACAACACAAAACTGTTTCGCCCGACAAAAGAGACCAACCAATTACAAGACAAAAACACGCCACGTTTTCGACCTTTTTGGTCGTCTTCAGGAAAGTCGAACACATCATTCAAGATAAATGAAAACGAAAAACGAACAATCACTCATCTCCTCTAGCTGGACGCAAAATTGATGTGGAATGCTCAAGCCAAGGTCAAGCCAAGGTCAAGCCACGGCCATGCACTATTTGCCTGTGAAGTAGGCGTGCACGTATGCTCGTTCCTTTCAAGGTTAAACAGTTGGTCAAAACACCCAGGACAGTCTACCTGAGTTAGTGTATGCATTTCCACTTGTACCAGTGAACAGTGTGTCTGTCAATGCTGAAGTATTGATCATTTGTGTATTGAGTTCCATTTATACCAGTGAACAGTGTGTCTGTCAACGCTGAAGTATTGATCAATTTGTGTATTGAGTTCCATTTATACCAGTGAACAGTGCGACTGTCAACACTGAGTATTGATCAATTTGTGTATGCAGTTCCACTTATACCAGTGAACAGTGTGTCTGTCAACACTGAAGTATTGATCAATTTGTGTATGCAGTTCCACTTATACCAGTGAACAGTGTGTCTGTCAACACGAAGTACTGATCAATTAGTGTATAAAGTTCCATTTATACCAGTGAACAGTGTGTCTGTCAACACCGAACTATTGATCAACAGTCCCTTTCAACCCATGCAGTAACCCCAAAACCACCGAAGATCAGAGTGACGTAAGGGTGAGTGCGTCCATCCATCCTGCCCCCGACAGTTCTCCCCGGTCTCTGCAAGCCGGCCACAAGCCGCTAAAAAAAAAACACAGTCCTCCAGTCAGGAACGGTTTCAACTGCCGTGCGCATGTTTCCGAGCCACAGAGTGACACAAATGCCAGCGGCTCTCTCCACCAATCACAGCTCGTTCCTGTCTTTTGCCGCGTGAATGACAAAAACCAAACCGACAAAAGTTGGTTGAAGGAAACAGCTCCTCAGTGACACCTTCCCTTTCAGACTACACTGTTCTCATCTGTGTAAACAAGAATGAAGCGGAAAGTAAACGGAAAGAAGCAAGAAACCAGACTTTAAACTTGAATCTTTGTTGGACTGATTGGATTGATGGGTGAGATTGACGTCCTGCTGGCCTGAGGCCCTCTATAAGGACAAGGTTTCGCACACTGCAGTTCTTGGCGTAGCTGTCCCCCGGTGGTGATTGGTCGGAGTCGCTGTCGTTGGTCATCTGCTCGCTGTGGCGGCTTCCCCCCCCCCCCCCCCCCCCCCCCCCCCCCCCCCAGGCCTTAAACATCCCCTTCTCAGGGCCACTGGTAGGGATCCACACCATCCAATTCTGCCCAGCTCAGGTAGAACACCCTCACTGGTCGTACCCTCCCCCCCCCCCCCCCTCCCCCCTGCCAGAGAATCTTTGTCATCTCTGTCCGTTTTACTACAGGACATGACCACATGACGGTCGAGTTAAGTGCCCAGTTGGCAGCTGCCTTCCCATTGGTTGTTGTTTAAGAGTGTCGGCATGGTCATACCAGCACCATCAGACAAGACACGTTGGGCTGCATGATTGGTCCAATTCTGTTAGCTGCCCTCCCATTGGTAGTTAGAGTCTCGGTGTGGTCAAACAGCACACCATCAGACAGACACGTCGGGCAAGATGATTGGCGCCATTCTGTTAGCTCCCTTCCCACTGGTAGTCAGTTTTCGCGTGGTCAATCAAACAGCACCATCAGACAGACAACGTCGGGCTACATGACAGGCCAATTGGCCGGATTCTGTTAGCTGCCTTGCCCATTGGCAGTTAGAATCTCGGTGTGGTCAAACAGCGCCACCAGACACGCCGGACTTTCATTCTGTCCCTCGTCTTTTTCTCACCACTTCCCCCCTTCATTCCATTGCCCTCACCCCCTTTTCCCTCCACCCTCCTCTCTTCCCATCCCCTTCTCTCTCTCTCTCTCTCTCTCTCTCTCCTCTCTCTCTCTCTCTCTGCTTCTCGACATCTCTCTCCACCTTCATGCCCAATTCATGCCTTCCCACCTCTTTCAACTCCTTCCAGACGATGATGTAAACACTCACGAATGCATACATACGCACGCGCGCCAACGCGTGTGCACGCACGCATTCAGCAACACACGCGGCACGTTACGTATGCGCGCGCACACACACACACACACTCACCAACACACCACACACACACACACACACACACACACCACACACACACACACACACACAGACGAACCACATCAGCGCTATCGGTCTCAGCTGTCTGCTCGTGTCATTATTCATGGTGTAGGTGATGAATGGGGGAAGGCCTAGATAACGCTGGCTAAACGCTGTTGCCAGTCACTCTCTTGTGCATGTGCGACGACCGAGGTGCTAGATCTCCTCTGTTTCTCCTCCGCTTTATCCCCCGCACCGTCTCCCTCTCACCCCCTTCACCCTCTCTGTCTCCGTCTGTCTGTCTGTCTGTCTGTCTCTCGCTTTATCCCCCACCGTCTCCCCTCTCTTCTCTCTCTCTCCTCTCTCTCTCGAAACAGACGCTAGATCTCTCTCTCTCTCTCCTCGGATCGCAGTTTCTGTCGCTCAGCAGTCGCATTCTGTTGCTCACATTAATTTAAGTGATAGCGACGAAATGAAACAGACGCTAGATTTGCATATATTCTGTAGTAATGAAATCATGCTCGGGCGCACACGATTATTTAATTGTGTGTGTGTGTGTGTGTGTGTGTGTTTGTTGTGGCGCGCGCGCGCGCGCGCACGTGTGTGTGTGTGTATGTGTGCGTGTGTGTGTGTGTGTGTGTGTGTGAGAGAGAGAGAGAGAGAGAGAGAGAGAGAGAGAGAGAGAGAGAGAGAGAGAGACTGTGTGTGCGTGTGTGCGTGTGCGTGTGTGTGGTGTGTGACTCTGTGTATGTGTGTGTGTGTGTGTTGTGGGGGGGGGGTGTGTGGTGGTGAGAGACTGTGTGTGTGTGTGTGTGTGTGTGTGTGTGTGTGTGTGTGTGTGTGTGTGTGTGTGACACATAGAGCAATAAAGAGAGGCAGGCAGACAGAACACAGAGAGAGAGAAATGGACGGAGACGGACAGACAGACAGGAAGAAGAAGAAGAAGAAGAAGAAGAAGAAGAAGAAGAAGAGAGAGAGAGAGAGAGAGAGAGAGAGAGAGAGAGAGAGAGAGAGAGAGAGATGGAGGAGAGAGAAGAGGGGGAGTGGGGGGGGGGGGGGGGGGGGGGGGGTGGGGGGGGGGGGAGGTGAGAGGGCCCGACAATAACACCATCATCACTTCCCTCGCTATTGAGATTGATCAGCAAAGCGGTTGAAACAGGCTGTACATCAGTGCTAGCATTTTACTGCAGCTCAGTCACAGCCCATACGTTTGATGTACACAGTTCACATAGCAATAAATCAGGTGGGGGCGGAGGAGGCAGCGGCACCACACACACACACACACACACACACACACACACACACACACACACTACATACACAGCACACACACACACACACACACACACACACACACACTACACACACACACACTACACACACACACACACACACACACACACACACACACACACTGAGGGGAGAGAAGCAAACCATATCATTCAAAGTGGAACAAGGTCATATGAGGTTTATAGAACACCCAACAGATTCATATGGGGAAAAAAAATAAAGAATACCAAAAAAGATAAAAAAAACAACAAACAAAAAAAAAAACGAGGCAATAACAGGTACATTAAAATGTGGTATGTTGTTGGAAAGGTACAGCGGTATCGTTTCCACCTGGCTGACTCTTCACATCCATTCTTGTCACATGTTCAGGTTACAATGGTGATTGATCTAGATCCCACAGCGCAGACCAAACTGATCGTTATTACATGACACACTACACAGTTGTACTTAAAAAAAACCCAAAAAAAACTAACATTTGACGCAATTTTGCGCGCGCTCTGTCTGTCTGTCTGTCTGTCTGCCTCTGTCTCTCTCTCTCTCTCTCTCTCTCTCTCTCTCTCTCTCTCTCTCTCTCTCTCTCTCTCTCTCTCGTAATAACAATGATAAAAATGTTGGGGCCCGTAGCAGCCACTACTAGCCTAAACATTTGTAACAATAAACAAACTGTCACACTGTCACTGCGTTTCCTCCTCTGGCTGACCATTTATCCCTCTCTCTCTCTCTCTCTCTCTCTCTCTCTCTCTCTCTCTCTCTCTCTCTCTCTCTCTCTCTTCTTCTTCTTCTTCATCTTCTACCTCCCCCTCACACATCTACCAAACCAACCATAAACCCCATAGGTGTGAAAGCTCCTCTTAGTCCTGGGATTTACACATCACGAAAGTATGTGCGGTTATACAACACACACACACACACAGAGAAAGAGAGAGAGAGAGGAGAGAGGGGGGAGGGGGGGGAGGGGGGAGTTAGTAGGGTGACTTTGGGGGGAGGGGGGACTGAGAATGGTCAGATGGGGAAGGGGGGGGGGGAGGGGGCACCCCAGCCGTGGGAGAACTAGGCTCAACATGAACAGAAGGAACTAAAGCTGTATACTTTGACATCCGATTTTCATCACAACCAGGCCACATTTCTGACAGCGCTCGATCCCGCCTTCACACGCAACGCATGCAAGCCGAACGAGCTGTCGTTTTGTACGGCAGGAAAGGGGGATGGCGGTGGAACAGGAACAAAAAGCATTCCGAGCTCAATGTGTCTGGAAGAATGTCTGCTCTAAAAATAAGCGATACTAGCGAAGAATGCCTGCTCTAAAAATAAGCGATACTAGCGAAGAACTTCTTCGTTTGGTATCTAATTTGCCGCTGAAACCAGCCCCTCTCCGCGATCGTCCGCATCCTGCCCAGCGTTGAGCCTTTTGAGAATGGTGTTTGAAGCGAACTGCTCTCCGCCACGCTGTCCGCGACCTTCCACTCTCACTATATAATGGCAGGGTGGTTAGAGCGGGGAGGGGACCACCAACAGCCAGCTCCCCCCAGCCTCCCCCCCCCCCCCCCCCCTCCTCCGACCACCACCCTTGACATACCCTAACTGCGCACTGACAGGTTTGAAAAAGTCGGTCTTAAGTTGTAGCCTTAGTAAGAAAGCCGTGTATATATATATGGCTTGTCAGTGGTGGAAAAGTCGGTCTACGGTTGTAGCCTTCAAAAAAAAAAAAAAAAGAAAAAAAAAAAGAGCAATGTACAGGCCAGTCCGTGGTGGAAAAGTCACCGAGTCACCCAGTCAGTCCTGACGATCAACCTCCTGCCCCCCCCCCCCCCCCCCATCTCACTGCCCCTCCTACAACCGTCACCATCCCACGGGGTAGAGGCCAGAGGCGGGTTCCCAGGCCTCTCCACCTGCTGCTTAATGCCTGCCGGCCACCATGGGCCCTGCGCTGTGGGCTATAGGGCTGTGGGGCTGTAGGGTTGTTGGGTGGCTTGGAGTGGCCAGCGCAGCCCGTAAAACTGTCGTGGACGAACAGGATGACAGACTGTCTGTGTGAAGCACCGGCACACCCAGCACTTGGCCTTAGTCACCATCCAACCGAGGCCCCCCTCCCCCCTTCTCCCTCCTCCCTAAATGATTTACTTCACCCCTCTTCCACCCGTCAGAGATCCACCCTACCCACTCATCACCAATCAATCCCTCCTTCACTCTACTGGATAAGAGAGAGAGAGAGAGAGAGAGAGAGAGAGGAGAGAGAGAGAGAGACAGACAGACAGACAGACAGACAGACAGACAGAGACGGCGACAGAGACAATCAGGCAGACAGGCGGATGGAGGCGAAGTGGTTGGCGCACTATACACCGCTCCTATTAAGTGTAATTTTGTTTGGTATAGGAAGAGCAGATCTTTCACATCGTGCTCTAGAGCGTTGGTGGGACTTGCATGATGTGAAGGCATAAACATTTTACAGCAGACTCCATGTCAAAACCTTGTTCAGAGATGTCCCACCTGATGTGATCTTGAGAATTTCTGACAGAGATCAACATTTGTCATCTGATCTCAGATTTTACGAAAGAAAGATTTTTGACGAAAATTGCGGGGTGTGTTTCTTTTTTTTTTTTTTCTTCTTTTTTTTTTTTTTTAGAAAGTGTATTTTAAAGGGCTGTGTGTATGCGCGCTCTTTTTTTTTATTTATTTTTTTTTTTTATAGATAATTTCGACGCGGCGACAGCCCTGATATGGCCCTCTGCGGTCAGCTGGGCTTTAAAGCAATGTTACCTGCTGCCCGACCACCACCACGCACTGTTCACCATCCTGTCGCGCACACACCCCCCCCCCCCCCCCCCCCTCCCCCTTTCTACTGATATTCATCCACGGCTCCTACATCGTATTGATCCAGATCTAGATCTAGAAAGGGCCGGCGTATCGGGTCTATCTAAACCCTACACACTGCGTGGCAAGACAGAAGAACTCCTGTCTCGCGCCCACAGACTTAAGAGTGAGTGTCGTATACACACACACACACACACAGTGCTAGGCCTGTCGGGTTTCTGAATTCCGATCTCTTGGCGTGTTATGCCACCGGTGCACTGCACGCCTACTTACTCATCGATCTTACTGCGTTCCCCCGGTTCGTCACACACTAGATCACCTCCAACTCAAAGACCAATAATATTATGTTCAGATAGATACCGAAATAGACTTAAGTATTGATTTTATTTCCCCCCCTTTGATTGTAAATCAAACTTACCTGCAATCTTCTGACGTGTGATTAAGGCATGTGTGTGCGTGTGTGTGTGTGTGTGTGTGTGTGTGTGTGTGTGAGAGAGAGAGAGAGAGAGAGAGAGAGAGAGAGAGAGAGAAGAAGAAGAAGAAGAACACAAAACAACAACAAGACAAACTCAGAGGGACAGACACACAGACCGACAGAGGCACAGAGACAGAACAAGAGACAGACAGAGGCACAGAGAATGACACACACAGAACAAGAGACAGACAGACAGAGGCACAGAGAATGACACACACAGAACAAGAGACAGACAGACAAAAGGCACAGAGAATGACACACACAGAACAAGAGACAGACAAAAGGCACAGAGAATGACACACACAGAACAAGAGACAGACAGACAAAAGGCACAGAGAATGACACACACAGAAGAGGAGGACAGAGGTACAGAGAATGACACACACAGAACAAGAGAAGGACAGAGGTACAGAGAATGACACACACAGAACGAGAGGACAGGCAGAGAGAATGACACACACAGAACGAGAGGACAGAGGCACAGAGAATGACACACACAGAACGAGAGGACAGAGGCACAGAGATTGACACACACAGAAGAGACAGCAATGAAAACCTGGGCAAAGATATAAAGTCGGAAATGAGAACTGATGATGGGTTTGGCTGGGAGATAAGCGGAAAGTGCGTGCGTGCGTGCGTGCGTGCGTGCGTGTGTGCGTGCGTGCGTGCGTGCGTGCATGAGTGCGTGCGTGTGTGCGTGCGTGTGTGCGTGCCTGCGTGCGTGCGTGTGTGTGTGTGCGCGCGCGCGCGTGCCTTGCGTGCCAGCTTGCGTGCGCGCACGCATTAACACTTCATACTCTTTTTTAATCACAGGTTATTCAAAGTAATATAGCAAAAAACAAAACAACAACAAAAACCCCACGCGTTTCCTTCCTTTTTTTTTTTTTTTTTTTTTTTTTTTTTAGAGGGGGGGGGGGGGGGGGGGGGGGGGGGGGGTAGTACTTTCTGCTGCTTGTTCTTTTTCTGTGTGTTTCAGGTCATGTTCTTGTTTTGCTGTTTTCTATTATCATTTTCATTATTATTATTATTATTATTATTATTTTCTATTATTATCACTTTTGTTATTATCATTATCATCATCATCGTCATCATCATCATCATCATCATCATAATCAGGGTTATCATTCTATTAATTTTATCAGCTGATCGATTTTTAAAGTTACTGACCAAAACATTTTTTTTTTTCTTTCCTGTTTGCTTGCTTGTTATCGTCAGAGTGGAGATGTTTCGTTCTATTCTCCCCCCCCCCCCCCCCCCCACCCCCCACCCCCCAGCAGTGCATTACAACTCTCACGTGACCAAGTCAGCAGGAGCTGACGGCGTGTGGACAATTACATGCCGGATAACATGACTGTCCTAATGACACCCGCAACCCCCAGGTGTGTCAGGCTGAAAGCGAGGTAACTCCACCCCCCCTCCCAACAATGACCCCGGATAGAAAAACGGCCTTGGCGGAAATGTTGGCTGGCCCAAGGGGCAAACACTCCCCACACAGGCGGATGAAAAGCACACGTCATTGCAGGTGAAAATCGGTAGAGCCCGACGACACTACTACTACTTTTTTTTAGGCAATTCGTTCAGGATATCTCGATGCTAACAGCGAGATGTTAATCAGTTGCTGCAACGCGGTGAGTCCTGTTTCACATTCGCCGGGTCAGCAAGTCGTGACACAATCCGTTTGAGTAGTGCCCTGTGCAATACAATGACCACTACATAACGTATGTTCCACGGGTGGAGTCCGTTTCACACTGACCAGGTCAACAAGTCACGACACAATCCTTTTGAGTACTGTTCTAACACAATTACCCACTACATAATGTATGTACCACGGAACGAGTCCGTTTCACATTCACCGGGTCAACAAGTCTTGACACAATCCTTTTCAGTAATGTTCTGTCTAATACAATTACCACTACATAACATAGCACCTTTCTAAAAAAAAAAAAAAAAAAAAAAAAAAAAAAAAACCTGTATCAGCCAAGATCGCCAAAGCGAATATTTGTAGGCTTAAAGGTTGACTACAGCTGTTTGCATGCTTCATTAACAGCACAAGTGAGAGGAAGGGGGGGGGGGGGGGGGGGGGAGACGGCACTCTACAAGCCTCTCCAGCTTGTTCTTGGTCATACGTCAAGTATTATGTCAGGTTACTCTCTAATGAGCTAGTTCGTTATCAAGGAAACCCTCTTGTTCTAAAGCAGAGAGCAGCACTGTGTGTCTGTGTCCACACTATCCCTGTGAAAATGTTTGTGCTCATGCTTTACTGTCTACAGACATTTTTTTGATGACACCAGAGACGGCAGAACTTCAGAGCCCTTTCTACTTTAATTCTCTGATGACACCCTAATCTGGTCATGTGCTCGCTTATCATCACCTCCTCACCCCTCCCCCTTTTTTACACGCCCCCCTCCCCCCCCCCCCCTTGACACCCACCACCTTTCCAAGCCTCCCCTCCCTCTCCCTCCCCCCCCCCTCCTCCTCGGCTGTCAGCAAGACAGCAGTATTCCGATTCCACGTCACGCTCAGTTTGCTAGA
>JADBJO010018886.1:25000-34404 GCA_016801955.1 Conus betulinus
CACTGGTGGCGAAAATAGCTGAGGAAGGTGGTGCTTCATAGCAACGCAGTTATCATGCATGATTCTGTCTTCTTGCTTCCAGATCGTCTCTACAGCCCCCCCCCCCCCCCCCCCCCCCACACACACAATGGCCACACCTCCCCTACGGTTCGGGATAGGCGGAGCGGATAGGCGGAATGTGAGTCTTTTCCATCGGCAGTCAGAAGGCAGCGCGTTCGAATCTCACGGCACCATACGCTTCCAATGAAATAACAGATAAAATCACCTTGAGATAATTACAATAAAACAAAAAACAAAAACAACAAAACAAAACCGAAAGCAAAAGAAGACGCCTTCTGAAAATAAGCTCAGCTGTTAATAACATGGAGCAGTCAAAGAGTACCGCGTGGGTGACTGCGAAAGGGCGTGTGTTTGTGTAATTTAGAACAGCAACTAACCATAATCTCCTACGTTGCCTTTGGCACATTTGAACACACTAAGAACACTGCTTGTTGCTGTTTCACATTTTAACATTTAACTGTACGGTAGAGTTGTTATTTGATTAGAATTTGGACATGGGAATTCTTAAACCAAAGGGCGTCTGTTGTTGTTCTGGCGGTATCCGAATGATGCTGCAAGTCTTCTTCCTCAGCCCCCGACCCAATAAGGCTTCAAGCACGAACAGGAGAACAATGGCGCCCAGTCACATGGATAGAAGAGGACACAAAATGAGCGGGGACTGCTACCGTGTGTGTGTTTGTGTGTGTTGTGGGGGGTGTGGGGGGGGGGGGGGGGGGTATCATACGGAAGAGTGGCGTCAGTACACAGTTGATGCCAATTGGATCCTAGAGCCTGGAGATAATGCACATCAAGCATGGAGACCAACGTTCCACTACCAAGGTTTCTTTTTGTAAAAAATTTTCATTACTGTGGGACTGCGTGTTCTCCAGAGTCTTTCTAGGGACATGGTCTTTCACTGAGGACAGATATTGTTCACTCTAGGTCAATATGGGAATAATCTTCACTGTGGGCAAGCTATGTTAGGGTTCTGTTCAGGCAATGACGATGTGTTGTTTTCACATGGGTCTCTTTCTGGGAATAATCTTCACTGTGGGCATTGCATATGTTAAGGTTATGTTATCTGCCCATTGAACCATATGTTGTTGCACCCATGGGTCTCTACTCTGGGAAATCTTCACTGTGGGCATGCGAATAATGTCACTGTGCGATTGCTGTTCTTGCTCACCAGAGTCTTTATGCGAATAAACTACATTCTTCACTGTTCTTTAATGCGGGTTCCTATTTTTGCGTTGCTGTTTTCATTTTGGTAGCGGGCAGCTTACGGTTATTTAATTCTGCCCTACGTGGGTCCTTTTGTTTGCTGCTGGGATGTCTCTTTCATGTCTGTATCTTATTGAAGGGGCCTGCTTTTGTTGTTTTTGTCTACTTTTCTAGGACTCTCTCTTTCACTGAGCGGCCTCGATTTTTCACCGGATTTTTTTAGTAGAGACAATCTCCTCCAGAGAGGATTTTGTTGTTGTTTTGTTGTTGTGTTGTTGTTGTTGTTGTTGTTGTTGTCGTCGTCGCTGCCGGTGCTGCTGCTGCTGCATTGCTAAGAACATGATCTTCATCGCCGAGAACACGGGTTCTTTCTCTCTGCTTTCGTCGCCTGTGAACTCCTGTGTTCTTCTTTCCTACGGCGTTCCGCTCGCTAAGTCGCACAGGGTTTTTATCCCTGCATGCCCCTATCTGTGACGCTGCATTTTCATTCTCCGCTTCTCCCCAGGTCCCTCCCCCATCCGCATTCTCCCATTTCCCACGTGCAAACGGCTATCCGAGATTTCTCCTCCCTTGGCAAGGCTCTCGGCTTCCCGCCCGATAAAAAATCTCCCTCCTGATTCCTGGTCCTCCTCCCTACCCACCCCCCCCCACACTCACACAAACACACATCCCCACACACACCCTTTTTTTTTTTTTTTTTTTTTTTGTTCCCCTTTTTTTTTTTTTTTTTTTTTTTGCTCCCTCCCCTCTTCAGCTGGGCAATACATAAATCTGGACATCTTGTTTACTTGGCGATTACACTGTGCGCAGATGTTTCCCTCCCTCCGATCGATCAGCAGCTTTGGTTGGTTAGACATCCAGTTTAAACGATCACATGCGCAGCCCTCCAGAGCTCTAACTAAGAAGCGCGCTGGCTCCCTAGGTCGTTTAGATTTGCTACCCCATTTGTTATTATTTTATTGCTCCCGTTATTGCCCCCCTTGCTCCCCCCCCCCCCCTTGCTATTATTGCTCCCACCCCCCCCCCATTGCTCCGCCCCTGCCCCCCTCCCCTATTGCTCCCCCCCCCCCCCCCTCCCATTGCTTTGCTTCCCTCCCCCCCCCTTGCTCCGCTCCTGCTCCCTCCCACCCCCCCCCCCCCCCCCCCCCCCCCCCCCCCCCCCCCCCCCCCCTTCCCCCCGCCCCTTTGCTTTTTATTTTATTGCCCCCCCCCTTGCCTCCCCTCTTTTATTGCTGCTTTGCTCCCCCTTTGCTATATATATTGCTTCATTGATTGCCTCCCCCCCCCCCCCCCCCCCCCCCCCCTTGCTCCCCCCCCCCTTTTCCCCCCCTTGCTCCCTGCTTTCTGTTTGCTCCCCCCCCCTTCTCCCTGTTGCTTCTCCCTTGCTCCTCCCCCTCCCCCCCCCCCCTGCTCCCCCCCCCCCACCCCCCCCCCCATTGCCCCCCCCCCTGCTCCCCCCTTCTTCTCTGTTTGCTCCCCCCTTTGGCTCCCCCCCCCCCCCCGCCCTCCCCACCATGGCTCCCCCTTGCCCCCCACTGCTCCCGCTCCCCCCTCCCCCCCCCCCCCCGCCCCCCCCCCCTTGCTCCCCCCCCCCTCCCCCCCCCCCTCCCCCTCCCCATTGCGGCTGTCATTCTCCCCCCCCCCCCCCCTCCCCTCCCCCCCCCCCCCCCCCCCCTGCTTCCCGGGGTGCTCGCTCCCCTTGCTCCTTGCTCCCCCCCCCCCCCCCCCCCGCCCCCCTCCCCCCCCCCCCCCCCCCCCCCCCCCCCCCCCCCCCCCCCCCCCCCCTCCCCCTGCCCCCCCCTCCCCCCCCCTTTGCTCCCCCCCCACCCCCCCCCTATTGCTTTGCTTTTTATTGCTTCCCCCATGGCTCCCCCCCGCCCGCTCCCATATTGATTGCTCCCCCCCCCCCCCCCCCCCTTTCCCCATCTTGCTCCCGCTCCCCCCCCCCCCCTCCCCCCCCCCCCCCCCCCCCCCCCCCCCCCCCCCCCCCCCCCCCCCCAGCTACCTCTCATCCCATCCCATCCCATCCTGTTTACAAATCTTTCGCGAAGCGCGGGAAACATGGTTCCGGGAGGGGGTGGTGGAAAGAGGTAGGGGTAGTAGGTGGGGGGGGGGGGGGGAGGGATAAGGGCCAGAGCGCTGGGGGGGGGGAGGGGGAGGATAAGGAGTGAGGGCGAGAGTGCTGGGGGGGGGGGAGGATAAGGGGGCGAGAGCGCTCCAACCAAATGGCGTTGTTTGCGGAGTTATCTACACATGATGGTGATGTCTGCGTAACCAGGGCAGGGCTGAGTCACCTGTCCAGCAGACAGATAGCTAGCTTGCTGGCCACTCTTTGTGCCGGGCCAAGCTGTGAAAGCGATCTTTCCCCTCATGGCAGAGAGAGAGGGAGGGGAGGGGGGGGGGGGAAGGAGGAGGAGAGAGAGAGAGAGAGAGATGAGAGAGAGAGAGAGAGAGGCGGCGAATAAATTGCGTGGCCGACCGACCTGGGGGCTGGGATGGATGGATGGCTCCTGTCTGGGCTTGCAGTCAGAGAGAGAGAGAGAGAGAGAGGAGAGAGAGGGAGGGAGGGAGGAGGGAGGGAGAGGGATGGAGGGAGAGAGAGAGGCCACCACGACCCTGGATAAGTCCGTGGAGGCCTTCCCACTACTTGAAGACGATAACAATGAATAACAGACATATGATCACGGCACAGCCTAGTTTCTTCTTCTTGCATAACTCACTTGAGCCAACACATCTGAACTCTTCAAACAAACACGGAGATTCGCGTCTAAGGGTCCTCAAAAAAGAAATTAATGATAAGAATATATAAATAAATACATGAACTTAAAAAAAAAAAAAAAGAAGAAAAAAAAGCTTGCTAGTCCTGGGATCGATTGAAAGACGGGCGCTGCCTGTACTATGTACGACACAGGAATACAGGACAGGTTTGAACGCCCGACTCAGCACAGACTGAGCTGATATGAGCTGGACTAACCGGGGTATACCCCACCATTAGGGACTGGGGTTTTAGTAGAGGGAGAAGGGGCGTGCAGGGGAGAAGTGGGTGGATCTTTGATACATTAATACCCCAAGAGTGGGGGGAGGGGGGGGGTGTTAAGTGACCCCCCGAAGTCGGCGGGAATTTTCGATGTCCCTTTGGTGCCAAGTGTTTGTTTGCTACCCAATTAGGTAGGGACGTGTGTAAATGCTCATGTGTAGAAGAATGTAGCGAATGGAGAATTCAGGGTACTTGTGAACAGGGGGGTTTAGAAGCAGCATGGACAAAGGCATGTCCCGAAGGGGGATCCTTTGTTTGCACCCCCTATATAAACTGAGGGAAGACAACGTCAGCGAGAACAAACACCAGGAGAGAGAGAGAGAGAGGAAGCAGGGGAGAGAGAGAGAGAGGGAGGAGAGTGAGCAGGAGCAGGGGACTAGGGTCAAGAGAAACGTGGTCTGGGAGATAGAAGAGACAGCAAAGTCTTAGGGTTAAAGACAAGCTGGAAGAGAAGAAACCTAAGTTTGAAACCCAGAGGTGGGTGAAGACAGACAAACTGAATTTGAACCCAGAGTGGGGTGAAAAGAGACGAAGAAGAAGAGTTCTACGTCGAGAGATCCCAGAGAGACGGCCACGAGGACCCAGTCCTGATACCTGGAGCCAGTCAACCAAGGGCTTCACCATCATCAAGCAGTGCTGAAGAAGAACGTGAAGAGACTTTTTCAAGAACTGTGGTGTGGTGTGAAAGCGTGGTTGTGTGTGTGGAAAAACCTGGCCAGGTAAGAAGTCATTTTTATTATAACCCGGATTAGGAAGTATTGATCTTTTTATGTGTTGATTTTGTTCATTTTGTGTAATTGGATTTTCATGTTTGATTATAGTAGCATAGAAATTGTATTTTCTTGTTCTCAGTCGTGTTAGGGAGAGAAACGAATGCGTGACATCCCATTCCCAGAGAGAGGTGAATGTTTGGTGGGCGCATGAGTGTGCATATGCGTGTATATGAGTGCAGAGATAACCTTGGTGTGTTTACCTGACTAATAATACATCAACTTAGTGCACTTAAGCAATACCATCACGATTTCCCCCGTCCTCCTGGACAAAGTGGCGAGCCTGCCAGGATTGCATGGCCAAATAAGTCTCAGGAGGGAAACAAAGTGAGTGCTAGAGTAGTACTGGGGCGAAGCGTCCACTAAAGGCAATTTTAATTAGCTCTTCTAATTTATTCCTTTAGTTCTTTGAGTGTTGAGTATTGACTTGTGTGTAGGGTGGTTGTATTAATCAAAGGTCGTTCAGAGAAACGAAGAACGAGGTTCTAGTCTTAACTCTCACAGAAGCTGTGGTTTAAGATTAAGGCTCCTTTGTGTTAGGAACACTACACTGGTTGGTGTACTCGTAACGTTTAGTAGATAAAATAAACTGTGTACTGACTTTTTCCGGGTTTATAAAGAGTAACTGTTTTTAGTGGTGCTAAAACATATCAGAAAAGAAAATGGCCTGAAGAAAGTTTTACTCCCCATTGAGAAACTGATGAGTTTAGGGGAGAAAAACTAGGATATACAGGAGATGAACTGCGTAAGTTCATTGAAAACTCAGCAGAAAGACTGAGAGAGATGAAAGGGCTGAAAAGAAGGAAGTTTTGAAAAGGAAACAGCTCGCAGCTGTCAAAAGAAATCTAGAGGCAGAAAACGGCTGCGTCAAAGGCTAAAGCGGATGCAGAGAGTGTTTAGCTGCCAAAGCAAGAGGGCTAGAGCAGAAGCAGAATCAGAGATCAGAGCAGATTTTAGCCAAACAAATTGAGTTGGAAAGAATAAAATCTGAAAATCGTAGTGAAATGGACACCAGTTCTGAGTCAGTAGGCCACAGACTAAATTCCGGGCCTAGACCCTAAACTCCCACTTTTCAGAGAAGAAACTGATTCGATTGATGCCTATATCAGTCGTTTTGAATCATTTGCCGAACACGAGGGCTGGCCCGAAGATAAACTGGGCAATAAACCTGTCTGCCTTGTTGACAGGTCGTGCGTTACACACTGTTTCTACCTTACCCAAAAGCAGATCAGAGGGATTTTGACACAAGTGAAACAAGCAGTACTGAAGGCATATGATTTGACCGAAGAAGGTTTTAGGCGTAAAGTTTCGCGAGGCGAGAATCGAACAGGGTGAGACCTACACACAGTTTGGAGTTAGACTAGATCACTACTTTAACAAGTGGGGTTGAACTTAGTGGAGTGGACCGTGATTTTGAAGGCCTAAAGGCACTAGTGATGAAAGAGCAGATACTTGATGGTTGTTGTGGGCCGGGCCTCACAATCTACCTCAAGGAAAAGGAATGTTGTGACAATAGCTGAAGTACTTGAAGCAGCAGAGACTTACCGCGAAGCGAGGCGTGAGATTTGCCTCTCAACAAGAGGAAAGCCTAGAGGCATATCCAGAGGATAGCAGCCCAGCACATGACTCACGTAATGAGTCAGTAGTACACACCCGTAGGCCCACGGGCGCCACGTGAGCAAACACAGGGTGAAAACCAATAGCCACGTGGCTAGGAATGAGCGTACCTGTTTCCTGGTGTGCAATAAGACAGGACACTTGGCTAGGGACTGCATATTCAAGTCACAAAAAAAAGCAGCAGCAATGAGGGTCAGGCCAAGTGAGAGGCAGGCAGAGAAAGGATGGAAAAAGATGACCGTGTTATTTTGTCTGGATTGTGCTGTGTGTTCACAGATTCAGGGCGATAACATGGATGTGCACAAAGGCAGAGTAGGGGACAATGTGGTTAATGTCATTAGAGACTCTGGGTGCACTGGTGTGATGGTGAAGGAGTCCCTGGTTAAGAAGGGACAATTCACAGGTCAAAACACAGAGGTGTAGACAAATAGATGGAACAGTAGCAGAGATTCAAAACGGCTCAGGTGTTTATTGATACACCATTTTATAGTGGGACTGTACAGGCTTTGGCTGTTCCAAAGCCGCCGTATGATCTGGTGATTGGAAACATTCCAGGAGCACGTGGGTACGAAGACCCTGACCGTGATTTCTGTGTTGAATCAGAGAAAAGAAGTCACGGGAGAGAAAGGCCCCCAGGCAGTCACAACACTTGAGAAAGCATTGGAGCGTGTCTAGTGAGACCAACCCCACTCACTTACGGGCAGAGCAAAAAGGGCGATAACTCACTTAGAAAATTGTTTAGGTTCGCTCACAGAGGGCAGGGGACAGAAGAAGGGTGTTAAGGAGGGCACCATCGGTTTTTTGAGCTAGAAGATGGCATATTATACCGAACTTTTCACGCACATCTCAAGTTCGGGGAAGAAGAGAAAAAGACAGATCGTTCTGCCCACAAACCGCAGAAAGGCGGTGATGTCAGAAAACATCACGTGACGTCAGCCTCGGGCCATCTCGGTAGAAAGGCCACACACAAAAGGTTGTGACGCGCGAGAGTACTACTGGCCCGGCATCCTTGGTGATGTCAGGCGTTTCTGTGCACAATGCAGCACATGCCGCGGGGGGTACGGCAAGGTGTGTGTACAGAAAGGGAGATCAGACCAGTCTCAACAAACAAAAGGGGGCAGTAGTCTCAAAGTAAAATGGTCAGGTGCGAGTTTAGCTGTGTAGTGTGTGCGTGTGTAGTTTGCGTGACGTGGCTGGTTGCGGGCCCGTGTATGAAAGAGAAAGGGAGAGAATTTCCACAGAAACAGAATTTCATGCATTATATATGGCCACACTACTTAGAGCTGGTGGAGATTTCAGATTTGCGTTTGATATTCGCTTGGTTTTTGGTGTGTAAATGTATTGATTTTTCTCTAATTTTGTTGCAAGATAATGCGTATTTTGTGTGGGTTCTCTGATGTAAGTAGGCTTATGAGAGAGGCCTAGCTTAGAGTTGGCTTAAAATGAGAGAATTATGAGAGTTTCAGCTCTTGAATGTTGTTCGTATTAATACAAATAGGTAATTTTTAGCCCGTGTGCATGGCATCGTCTTCGAGTGGGAGGGACTTTTGTCAAGGGCGTGAAACTTCTCACAAAAGGCATTAAACGCTTAGAGGCAAAGGGGACGTAACCACTAGGACCTCGGTGCATTTCGAGTGGGGCGCTACATACTCAGTCAGCTGAGGTCGCTTTGTAAACAGTAATTGAAGAGCAGGAGTCTTGGGCTCGTTCAGATGGTATTGCCGTGGGCACTGAGCTGGTTCTATTGTCAGGCTGGTCGAATGCGTGTGGACGGTTGTTGTAGCTCTCCCTAAAGATAATTACCGTGTTAAGTGACCCCCGAAGTCGGCGGGAATTTTCGATGTCCATTTGGTGCCAAGTGTTTGTTTGCTAACCAATTAGGTAGGGACGCGTGTGTAAATGCTCATGTGTAGAAGAATGTAGCGAATGGAGAATTCAGGGTACTTGTGAACAGGGGGGTTGAGAAGCAGCATGGACAAAGGCATGTCCCGAAAGGGGGATCCTTTTGTTGCACCCCTATATAAAAACTGAGGGAAGACAACGTCAGCGAGAGAACAAACAGGAGAGAGAGGAGAGAGAGGAGGAAGCAGGGGAGAGAGAGAAGGGAGGAGAGTGAGCAGGACAGGACTTAGGGTCAAGAGAAACGTGGTCTGGGAGATAGAAGAGACAGCAAGTCTTAGGGGTTAAAGACAAGCTGGAAGAGAAGAGAAGAAACCTAAGTTTGAAACCCAGAGGTGGGTGAAGACAGACAAAACTGAATTTGAAACCCAGAGGTGGGTGAAAGAGACGAAGAAAGAAGAGTTCTACGTCGAGATCCCAGAGACGGCCACGAGGACCCAGTCCTGATACCTGGAGCCAGTCCAACCAAGGGCTTCACCATCAAGCAGTGCTGAAGAAGAAGACGTGAAGAAGAGACTTTTTCAAGAACTGTGGTGTGGTGTGAAAGCGTGGTTGTGTGTGTGAAAAAACCTGGCCAGGTAAGAAGTCATTTTATTATAACCCGGGATTAGGAAGTATTTTCTTGTTCTCAGTCGTGTTAGGAAAGAAAAACGAATGCGTGGACATCCCATTCCCGAGAGAGGTGAATGTTTGGTGGGCGCATGAGTGGGTCATATGCGTGGTATGAGTGCCAGAGATAACCTTGGTGTGTTTACCTGCTAATAATACATCAACATAGTGCACTTAACAATACCATCACGATTCTCCCCCGTCCTGGCAAG
>JADBJO010018887.1:0-20000 GCA_016801955.1 Conus betulinus
AATGTCTGGACCGTCGATTTTCGCACATGTTTGTTGGAATATGACATTTAAGCATTCAATATCACTTCACATTAAAGTCACACATGAAGGTGTACTGGCCAAACTCTTGTGGGAAACTGCTTTTAATGACTTAGGATGCAGAGGTGATGGTTGAGGTGTTGACGCGGGGGGGGGGTGGGGGTGGGGGGGGTGGGGGGGGGGGGTAGTGGAAATATGACATTATGGATATCTAAATTGTTGATTAAGCTATTGATCAAAAGTAACTGTTTGCCACTTAAAAGAAATGACGTACATCAGACACTAGCTCTAACTGACGAACAGGAATCCATGTTCAAAGAGGTTATCTGGTCTTTCATCAGCTATTAACTTTCCTGCCTATTTTGTAGACGGTCTTTAGCTCTTCTCAGACACTTAAAAAAATCTTGACATACATATTCACCACCCAACTAAATTGGTTTGAAACCTGTAAAATTCATTCTTACGTAACGGTGGCCTGCTCTTAATCCACACATCATATTGCTATTTCATAGTATTCCATTGATTGTCATAAAAAAAGGCATGGTACAATTCATGCAGACACCATGGTGTTGCAAAAGATGGATACTACATAAGTCATCATCATCATCATCATCATCATCATCATTACTGTTGCTGCTGTTGTTGTTGTTATCATCATTATTTATTGTTGTCGTTGTTGTTGTTATCGTTATTTTATTGTTGTCTTGTAGTGTTGTTACTCTTGTATATAGTAGTCTTGTAGTAGTAGTAGTAGTAGTAGTAGTAGTAGTAGTATCAGTAGTTATAGTAGTAGTAACAATTGTAGCAACAGAAAAGGGATGATGATGACGACGGACGACGACGACGACGATGATGATGATGATGATGATGATGATGATGATTTTAAGATGCAATTTATTCCTGTTGTTTTTCTACATTGGTATCTGTTTGTATATTTTTTGGGTTTTATATTATATATATATATATATATATATATATATATATATATATATATATATATATATATATGATTTTTCAAATAACGTGCCTTCAGATTTTTTTAAAGTTTCTCTTAGGGTGCTCCGAGGATTCTGTTCTGAGCATAGCTTATAATAGAGATAATCTTTTTTATCATCACCATCATCATCATCATCATCAGTTTTCCAAATTATTACTGTTGTTAATACTATTCATGTCGTTTTTGATATTTCAGTGTTTTGTTTTTGTATTTTTTTTTTCCTAAACAAGTCCAAAATATGAAATTAGATTAGAATGCGTGGAAACAATTAGAATGACTAAATGTTACAAAAATCGGTAAAACACCATTGCCATGCAACCCTGGTTATGAATATGATTTGACTTATTTTTTGACATTTGTCAGCCTATTACCTTTTATATGTATACTTAAACAAATACACCGATAAATGTAACTAGATACAAAAACAGTATAAAGGACAACAACAAAAATCAAAATACATCATTTACCAAAATTTGGAATCCAAGTTACATGTTCTCAGTTCTCAGTTCTCAGCACATCCTGTTTGTGAAATACTCTAACAAAGATGTTATGTCGCATAATGCACTGGAGCCATGACTGAATAAATAATTCATGAAGAGACACAGAAATTATTTAATAAGTCGTTTGATCAGTAAACGTCAACAACTGACGATGATTTCTACAGGGTTCGTGCAGTCCCGAGGGTTCAATTCGGAGTCCATGATTCACCATCCCTTGGGTCCCCCTGTCATGGCAGCCACACTGACCGTGCCTACAGCTCACGTGATCATGCTCAGTGACCTGCACGTGGAAATCGATTATTCATCCCAACTCAGTCTGTACAGGCATTACCAAGATGTCAAACGATTGCTGTGGACACTGCAATACAACCATTATGTTTCCTTGCCGGAAGTTTACAACCAAACCGAAAAATTGTACTTTCAGTTCAAGTCCGTAACACTTAGACCACGATCCGTCAGACTCCCTGACATTAGAGTTTGTAAAGTTCATATCATGTTTGGCGGATTTAGAATTCTCTTCAGTTTCCACAAGGTCAGACTCTATGCATGATGGTATGGAGAAGAATTTGAACTCAGTGTCCGCCCATGTGTATGCAGATATGCCTGCCTTTTCCTCGGTCTATCAGTGCCTTTGACACGTTCTTTTTAGTAGGGGGGCCAGTGTTTTCCCCCGTTGGTTTCAAATGTTAATTTTTTGGCCACTGGTTGGACTGTATTCTGGAAGGATATAACTTTCCAAAAAATGATGTCGCCATTTTTGTGTGTGATTTCTTTCTATTTTTCTCTCGATTTTCAAATTACGGCCTAAATTGTGCTAAATAATTTGATTGTGTTACCCCAACATACATTCTGTATGGAAAGCAGACACCCAATATATTGCTAAAAGTAATATAATAATTCAGAAAAAAAACACTGCTTTCATTACCTCAGACTTTTTGTACTCCCAGTTCTTATACAACAGGGAGTACTTTTACAATGGGAACGAAAAAAATGCTCTGTGTGTGTGTGTGTGTGTGTGTGTGTGTGTGTGTGTGTGTGTGTGTGTGTGTGTGTGTGTGTCCGTCCGTCCGCCCGTCCATGGTCAAAATGTGTTCCACTCGCTCCAGACAAAATTACTGGGCCGATCTTTCTGAAAGTTTGTAGGTATGTTCATTATGGGTCACGGATCATGCCTGGTGTGTTATTTTAACCGTTATAGCCGTTACTAACGGCCATAACGGCCCATAACGGTTTTTCTTTTTTTATGGAATATTTCCTAAAGTACCTGGCCGATCTCTCTGAAAACTTGTGGTGTGTTCATTATGGGTCACGGATCATGCCCAATGCTTTCTTTTACCGTTATAGCCGTTACTAATGGCTATAACGGTCCATAAGGTTTTTCTTCTTTATGGAATATCTTAGAAAGTACTCGGCTGATCTTTCCAAAAAGTTGTTGTATGTTCACTATGGGTCACGGATGATGCCTGATGTGTTAGTTTACCGTTGTAGCCGTTACTAACGGCTATAACGGCCCATAACGGTTTTTCTTCTTTATGGAATATCTCAGAAAGTACATGACTGACCTTTCTGAAAATTTGTAGGTATGTTCACTATGGTCACGGATGATGCCCGATGTATTATTGTACCGTTGTAGCCGTTACTTATGGCCCATGACAGTTTTTTTATGGAATATCTCAGGAAGTTTTTGGCCGATCTTTCTGAAAATTTGAAGGTATGTTCATTGTGGGTCACAGATGATGGCCCAAGTTTACTAGAATAGCCGTTACTAAAGGCGATACCGGTCCAAAACGGTTTTTTTTTCCTCTTTATGGAATATCTCACAGGTATTGAAGAAACGTTCAGTTCAGTTCAGTGGTTTTATTTAACGTCTTTCATCACAAGATGATCTTAGACCTTTAAACTGCAATATACATTCCATTGTACTATGCACCTTCCCCCACCCCCACCCCCCAGGGAAAACAAAAAAAACTGAAGATAAACTGGGAGTACGTTTATATGCTTTGCATTTTTTTTTTTCTTTCTCTTTCTGTTCTTGAATTCTAAATTGTACGTACAGTGATAATCTCATTGCTCGAACTTGTTGTATTTAGTTCTTTCGGTCCACCATCTGGCTGGTTCTGGTCAGCTAATGCAGGATAAAACTTTAATGTTCCTTTAGTGTTTGTGTTCATTGTTAGATGGAAGGATCTCCTTCTTCTTCATCCTCTTCAATTCCTAAGAGTGCCTGGTTGATATTACTGCACACCTCCTCATCGGCTCCACACAAACACGTCTCAGAGCAGTTGAGGCCCTGCGACCTGACAGGAACAGTGTGATGTGCAACTGGTCTTCTTGCACCCACATTTGATGAGGTGAGTAACTGTGGCTGGAGCTGGAGGATCTCTTGTTGGTGCTGGTACTACCGATCCCCTCTTCCTTCCACCCCTCGGTTGTTGCTGGTGGTAGCTGAGGGTGAGGAATGTCATCCTGACGTCCACACCATGGCCTGGTAATGTGCCCGGGCAATGGCTTCATGTTAGGCTCCTCGTGTCGGAGATAGCTTTTGAGCTTCTAGTTGTTTCTTGGTGAAAAGCTTCCATCTGAGATCACCAACATCCGCCACAGTGCTACCAGGATCATAGAGAGCTGGCAAACAAATGTCTCAATGGCTCATTCAGAGTCAACTTCCAGCTTCTCGGACCTTCCTAAGGCAGCAAATGCAGATATCACCTCCATGGAGCATCTGCTAAGTGCTTGCCAGCAGGTCAGCTTCCCCTTGCCTACAATTCGACCTGTTACGTCAGCTCAAGAGAAGGCATGAAATCCTGGTAAGGTTTCAGCCTTTGCATCACCAAGTGCGTTCACTATTGGTCCCAGTGAGATTACTCGCTTCTTGTTCCCCTCGCCAGTGACAAACTATGTGTTCCTGCAGAGCTGATGGTAACTGTGGATTGCAAGGACAAAAACGCCAGTGTCAGGTGACTGAATGTAGAGTTCTGTTGCTGCTCTTCGAACAGCATCCAGACTGTGCAAGATAGTCTCTCGTGTCAGCTTCTTCTTGGAAGCTACAGAGATGTTGAACATCCATGGAGTTTTGAGAGGACCTCTTGCCGCGAAGTCTCTATGAAGACCTTTGGCTTACCCTCAGAGTGGCGGAGAGCTTTCTGTGCAAGATAAACTGTCAGTGCATCTTTGGTTGCGGTACTGGATAGGAACTGCTTTGCTGACACCTTGCCAATTTGCGTATTGTCTGTGACGTGATCAGCAGTTGCTGGCTTATCACCCCTGCTGTCTCTCTCTTGTGGCCTCTTTCAATGAAGTGGGAAGATCATAACGGTCAAAGACTAGATGCAGATCATCATATTCTCTGCACTTGCTGTCCAGTGTAGCTATGAAGTGGTCAGCCCATTGAGCACATGTCTTGACCCAAGGTGGTTTACCCATTGCCTGGACAATTGCTATTCCATCAATTACAGTTGCCTTCCTTGGTGTCAAGGGAGCAATGTCATTGGTGACATCCTGTGGCTGGCTGCAGATCAACACTAATTTTGTTTTGGCAGGTCCTCAAGTACAGCCATCAGCTTGCTTTTGTCTGTGCATGGTAGGAGTTCACCACTCGCTGTGAACAAGGCTCGTGGGAGGGACGTGAACTCATGCTGGCCAATGCTCTCCTTGAGGGTTCATCTCGGGGCGTGAGCGTGCAACAATCAACATGCGGGCAAATAGTGATCTGTCGTCCTTGAGCACCACTACCTGATCAGCCACTTTTGTGTTTCACCGACTTCCTTGCACTTTTCCATGTCTTCAGTTGAACCTTCTTCATTCTGGCCCAGATACTGACTCATTCGTGTTGATGCGTTCCTCAACAAAGTTGGCATATTCTTCTGCTGCCCAATGTCTTCTTGGTTGCACACATCTTTCTGCACCTCAGCTGGCATCACAACCTTTGTGATGATGTTGGGCAGGTCTTCACCCTCGTACTTCATAGGATTCATGGACGATATGTGCACGCTCTTGAGTCGAGCACTGTTCTCTTCCTGTCTTGTCCAGACAGCCAGTGACAGGTCATGATGTTCCTTACGTGTAGTTGTTGGTGAGCCAGCCATCACATGTGCTTCTTCAGCAAGCCTACTAAGCTCTGGAGCTGTAAGGAAGAATCTCTCCCAAGCACTGGCATTCTGTGTAATGCCCACGAGTCCTCCAGTGACTTTCATGATGCGGTTGATGTGCTCAAGAGCATGATCTACCCCAATGGCACAGAATGGGATCTGGTTTTTTTGTTGACTACAAAGTTTACATAAATGAACTCTTGATGTATGCCTGGATCTGTGATCTGAATGGCTGTCATCCTCAAGGTAAAGTGGAACCAGCCTGGCATACTTCTGCTTGTCATAAGCAAAGACGTACTTGCACAGAGCATCAAGGGACGACAGGTGCAGCTCCCAAAGACCATCACGGGTGTACAGATGAATGTATATATGAGTAATACCATCCTCATGTAGGTCCCGCACAAACTTGAAGAGTGAACTTTGTGATCCCTTCTTCTTATCAAACTCGGGCCGTCATTTTCAGTACCCTATGGGAATCAAGGATAGTTAGCATATTTTGCTGCTCTTTCAACATCTCTTGTTGCAGGTGTTGAACACGACTTTGGTCAAGCTGCTGTGCTGCCTCTACACATGGCCTTCAGATAAGGATGATCTAGGAAGAATTCTTCTACACAGAGATCATAGAGGGCCTGGACTGTAGTCATGTGCATTTCTTATTTCTAAGGCCTTAACTATCATGCAAAAGTTAGCTGATGTGGATCATCATTGCATCTTCCTGAAGAGAGAAAGTGAGATCTCAGTATTATATGCTGGTTTGGATGGGTCGTGGCTGCAAAGTTCAACAAAAAGTTAGTTGTATGATCATAAACAGGATAAACAGACATTCTGTCATAAAGACACTGTTAGTTCAGATTGAATATTTGTCAGAAACACTTTAGAAAACACAATGTAACATTCTTTAACATTCTGGCACTCCAGACTCTCAAGCAAAGCGTGATTAATACAGTACGTTGGGTCAAAAATGACCTTTCAACTTTGACGCTGTGTCAAGGTTACTGAAACACACACACACACTAATTGTGTGTGAACACAAACGCACGCGCGCATGCACAACACACACACACACACACACACACCACACACACACACACACACACACACACACACCACACACCACACACACACACACACACACACACACACACTCTCTCTCTCTCTCTCTCTCTCTCTCTCACACACACACACACTCACACACACACACACACACACACACACACACACACACACACACACACACACACACACACACACACACATACACGCACACACACGCACAATGATCACCACCCACTATTCATCCTCACATACACAAACATGCCCACTAATATATAGTTGTCACACACACACACACACACACACACACACACACACACACACACACACACACACACACACACACACGCACACACTCACGCACGCACGCACGCACGCGCTCTCACGCACGCACGCACATACACCACAGATGGAGAGAGAAAGAGAAAGCATTACATGACAAGACGTGGGTATTTTTTGTCCCGTGATTCTACGCGTGTACTTGCAAGCCCATGCAGGGGCAGGGGAGAGAAAAGGTGTGTGTGTGTGTGTGTGTGTGTGTGTGTGCGTGCGTGCGTGCGTGCGTGCGTGCGTGCGTGCGTGCGTGTGTGCGTGCGTGCGTGTGTGTGTGTGTGTGTGTGTGTGTGTGTGTGTGTGTGTGTGTGTGTGTGTGTGTGTGTGTGTGTGTGTGTGTGTGTGTTGGAAGGCAATGGCGTCTCTCCAGCAACCGTTGTTTATCTAGGAAAGAGAACTGGTATCATTCGCTTGAAGATCTTTGAGAAAACTTTCATTTTCGACCAATTCTGTGGCAGTTTGATGCACCAGGCAGTGCCAAAGGCATTTCTTATGTCAAAGAATGATGTGGCCATCCGTTTGATCGAACATGTCCACATAGCGAAACTGCTGTCGGTTGCTAGTCCCGCTGATCTCCCCTTTGGTGGCGCAATAAAACCAACAGAGCTCTCACTGGAGAAGGATTGTTTCCCACCGCCCTCTTCCCCTCAAACAGAAATGTGTCTCTTCAACTTCAGTATTTAACCAAGACAGGTTATGAAGTTTACTGCATTTCTTGTCTGAAAATGGAAGGAATTTGGGTTTAGGTTTTTCTTATTATTTCTATCATTTTTCCATATTCTGATTTTACGGGTTAGCCATTGAGCGCGTTGAATGGCTTCTTGTCTTTCGAAAATTGTGATTTTAAAAGCAATTCCTTGTGGGTCCTTATTCCCAGTGAATCCCCACACTGTATCTTTTTTACATTTCCCCATCATGATTTTTTAGACAAATATCAATGTACTATTGCGTTTAACATTATTATTTCCTCTTCCACCAAGTGCTCTGATTTGATTTCCCCCCATTGTTTTCGTGTTTTTGCGTGCGTTTTCTTTAGGAGGGGAGGGACGGGCTGACACTTTCCATATGCGCTAAAGATCTGCTTGACTTCCAGGAGTTACCTTTAAGCTAGTATGGACGTGCCTCTGAACAGCAGGTAACCAGGAATCGCTAGCAAGCCTGATGAGTTCTTCACAGAGCGAAACAGTTGTGGCTTGCTGGTACTATTGACCCACCTTTCACAGGAGCAAGACAACTGGTACAGCACTCACTGGAGAAAGATCAGTTCCTATGCCCCCTTCCTCTTCTTACACGCAAATCTGTCTTGTAAAGTTATGCACTAAATCTGGCGCGTATTTTGATGTTTGCTCCTTTTTGTATTTGAAAACTGAAGGCATCAGGGTCCAGGTTCTATTATCGGTATTATAATAAACATTTTTTGCAAGTTCTGCATCAACCTTTGTGCCCTTTATGATTGTGGAGCGGCATACGGCGTTTTAAACCTGAGAGAAAATTTTTGAAGAAATGCCGCTCTCCTCATATGATTTCATCTGACGTACGTATCATTATGTTCGTGTCTGCGCGCGTGTGTGTGGTTTTTCTTTTCTCTTGAAATTGTTTCTTGCTTGTTGTACTTGGTTGTAAGGTAGACAACAGGAGGAGTGGTGTTGGTGTACAATTTTTTTGAGAAGGGTAAACACATCGTTACAAACGGTTCGACTTTACTTCTTATTACTTTCATAATTACCACCATCATCCGTTGAATGAAATTTACATGTCTTGAGTTGGTTGGTTTGTATGTGTCCACTTTCTTGTGCCGTTTTCTTTCTGAAACCAAAGGACACGTGTACAAATCGAGCAATGACTCAGGAGTCTTTTTAAAGTATTGGAACAAGGTAGAAAGGCAAGAAACTTTCAGAGAGCATTTTGACTCATAAAACATGATGGTTCTCAATTCTTCCAGAGAGTTCCACGTATTCTAATTGGGCAAAGCTATGTCATAATTCTTGAACCTTCTTGAATTCTCCATGATAGTTGATTGGCTGTACTGCCTTATGCTTACTACTTATGTTACTTATCCTTGGAATTTATTAGTCAGTTATATATATATATATATATATATGTGTGTGTGTGTGTGTGTGTGTGTGTGTGTGTGTGTGTGTGTGTGTGACCGCATTTTCTCTCTCTCTCTTTCCTTGCTGCTGTTTTAAGGTACTAGTTTGCGCGCGCGCGCGCGCGCGAGCGTGTGTAAGTGTATGCGTGTGTGTGTGTGTGTGTGTGTGTGTGTGTGTGTGTGTGTGTGTGTGTGTGTGTGTGTGTGTGTTTGACTGCATTTTTCTCTTTTTTCTTTCCTTTTTTGTTGTTGTTGGTACTTGATTGCGCGCGCGCGCGCGCGCGTGTGTGTGTATTGCTACAGATTCAGTCGATACCAGAAAAGCTGGAAGACGGTCAGTGGAACTGCTCAGTGCCTTATTGGCCCCACTTCCAGCCCCACCTGGCCTGTAACCTTAGAGTACAGTGCTCTGGGGGAGAAGATGAAGAACACTGTTGGCACCAGATCTGCGGCCCCGACGGCTTCAAGGTGGATGACCACTGCTATGTACTGGTCAGACCAATCGCTCCACTCGCTCACACCGAGGCCAGGGAGGTCTGCAGAAGGATGGGGGGTCACTTGGCGATGTTCACTTCAGGAAGAAAATGGAGGCACTGAAGGAAATGGTGTGGGGTCGCAGCCGCAAGTTTGATTTCTATGTGGGACTGAGCACTGCTCCGTTCAGTGCTCCAATACTGTACGTTGCTTAATACATAGCATCTAGCATGCAATTATTTACCGAAGTAAGTCAAAAGTTAAATGATTAAGATGCATCATTACAAAGTTTTTGTCAAGTAATCGAATGGACCAGCCGCCGTGGCGAAGTGGTTAGCGTCGCGGACTCCCGGCTGGGAGGTCGTGGGTTCGAATCCCGTCACAGTCATGTGGGTTTTTCTGCCCCGACCAGCTCCTACCCAGAGTTGAGTTTGCTGCGGACTCAGTTGGGAATACTGGGACCACACAGTCGAGTTTCATCCACTTAATGGATGCGTTTCTGAGAGTGTTGCTCAAATTTCCTGACCACACTGCAGGTGCTTGTATCTCTCGGGCTTGTTTGACGCTGGGATATATTTTGAAAGGAAGCGTAGAGAACAGCCCTCTTCACGTAGTCTCAGACCGAAATGGAAATCCGTAGCATCATCTTTATCATCCTCATTCTCATCGATCAGCAAAAAAAATGTCTCAAAATCTGTGGGCTCTTCATGCCCTGCTCTCATGGTGACCTCAGTTTCGATGTCCTCTCCACGTCTGTGGCCTTGGTTTTGGTTCCGTCGGGGTCACCGGTATCGGCGAGTCCATCGGGGCTGTTGTTGGACGGACGTGGTGGCGCCCTCCGGAGGGAGAGCTCACTCACGCCGACTCCGCGACTAAGCAATCATTGTCGTCAGTTGGGGGCTTAGTAGGTGGTGGTGTCCTGCATATGTTAGATCAGAACAGGCGCCACTGAGCACCCACCGAAGTGACTCGGCCGCAGTGCAGTGTCTCCTCCGGTGGTTGCCTCTTGACGACTTGATATTGGCTGCTCCCTGTGGATTGCCGGTGCCGGGTCTGCGGCGGGCCCGACCGAGCTGTGGCTGTGGACGGGGTGTTGGAATGAGCGGCGTGGGTGCACTGCCTCTGAGGTGGCGCAGAGGTGGGACAGCAAAAAAAAAAAAAAAAAAAAAAGAAAAAAAAAAAAAGAAAAAATCCATTCATACATTAACCTCATATGACAGATCATGGGATTTACACTTTTTATTGAACATAAAACCTTTTAGTCTGCTGCCATCTCTATCCCATAAGAATTGATGAACAGTGGGCAAACACCCGAATGCGTTTGGGCTTTTTCTTATTGGAAACGCTCCTGCAGGACATTCTGTCGCTTTAGGAGAAAGTTATGTGTTTATAAGTACATCTGCAATGATGAAGTTCAGCAACAAAAGGTCTAGAAGACTAGTATTCAATATTCAGTTAGTAATATTCAAAAGATTGAACGTGTATGAATGTTTTAAAGGAGATGAAAGAACTTGTTATGAATAGTTTTGAGTAAAGGCGCTTCACTAATCCATAGTTTTTATTTTGATCGAAAATGAAACCACAAGAGCCCGTCTCCTTTCTGTTTTGGGCAGTCTTTTGTGGAAAAGGCTAAACGTAGACTTTGACCATCCCATCTTCTGAGCTACTTCATTGTTTTTTATCCCCCCACCCCCCACCTATTCCTCCATCTTCCCTCCCGCCAAACATTCTGACTCCCCATCCGTAGCCATGCCCAGTGCTGTCTTACTGCAGCCCAAGCACCCCACTCACTCAGGAGCGAGCTGTCGAGAGGCAACCCACCACAGAGCATCCTGCACTGCTACTGCTGCTTCAGTGGTGTTCAGTGGAACCTGTTCTGATCCAACAAACGCAGCACACCACCTGCTAAGCCCAGTATTGAAGATCATAATCGCTAAGTCGTGCAGCCAACATGAATGAGCGTGTCCCTTCGGACGACGCCACCACGTCATCCAACCGTAGTCTGTCCAACCATAGTAGGTTCCTGGACTAAGTCGGAAAGACCAGGACAGGAAGTGGAACACAGAGTACAGACACTCAAATCAAATGTACGACTGAGTTAATGTCTTCCATTAGCAACGTATGGTGACAATCTAGTTATAAAGTCCTTCATTAGCAGCGTATGGTTACAACCTAGTTAGTCAGTCATTCATTACCAGCGTATGGAGACAATCTAGTCAGTAAGTCCTTCACTAGCAACGTATGGTGACAATCTAGTCAGTAAGTCCTTCACTAGCAACGTATGGAGACAATCTAGTCAGTAAGTCCTTCACTAGCAACGTATGGTGACAATCTAGTCAGTAGGCCCTTCACTAGCAACGTATGGTGACAATAATATAGTTATAAATTCTTCACCAGCAGCGCATGGGTACAATCGAGTTAGTGAGTCCTTCATTAGCAACGAATGGGTAAAATCTAGTTATTAAGA
Source organism: Conus betulinus (assembly GCA_016801955.1). Classification (NCBI taxonomy): domain Eukaryota; kingdom Metazoa; phylum Mollusca; class Gastropoda; order Neogastropoda; family Conidae; genus Conus; species Conus betulinus. Next base: position 12,023 of record JADBJO010018887.1, read on the forward strand.
AGTTCACTACCAGCGTATGGAATTTTCGAGTTTTGAGAAATTGTTTCGTCAGCGTACACACGTAGAAGTATTCTTATTATTCCTTCAACATTTTTGATGATATTGCTTCAACTTCAAGTTTTCATTAGCTGATGTCACTGTATACATTTTTTTTTTCTGAAAAAAAAAAAACATGTAGTCTAAAAACATTGCAGATAATACATGCGACAGATTTTTCTCCCTACCTAACACTGACATATAATTGGAAGATTATGGGAGATTGATTTGGTTCATCACACAAGGTGCATTGAATACACATCTCTGATATCTTTTGAAATGTCGCCCTTGTTTTCCAATAACGTGCACTTTTGCCTGAAATATGTTGTCTGAAAATACGTTTCAGACAGAATGAGGAAATTTCGTATCAGATAGTCATTTTATATCACTTAGCAATGCTCGAAAATTGTACATGTTGACTATGGTACTGGCATATCATTTAGCAATCTTTTATCACTTAGCAAATGTTGAAAATTGAACACACTGTCTTTGTATGGTTTTTGCTTGTCTGTGAGCACTTTGCTAACTTTGGACTATAAAAGAATACCAGTTATCATCCAATATATCACTTACACACACAAACAGGCGCGTAGGCACGCACGCATGCACGCACGCATGCACACATACACACCAAACAAACAAACAAATAGACAAGCAATCAATCAAACAAAAAAGGCCTTAACTTTGAAGTGGGACCTTCAAATATTGATTGCATCAAACTGGTTTGAGTGCTTTTTTGCACGAGTTTGTTTCCTCCGTACCCTAAAATCGATCGACAGATTGCTAGGACTGGAAGTTTGATATTCGTTTGTACGATGTCGCTGACAGAGTTATACAAACAAATGAAATAACTAAATGATGTTGTTTATAACACAGGTACCATAAAACCTTACAATACGATGATGGGACTACGGCCTTCGCTGCCCTGCCACATACCTCGTGTGTGTGTGTGTGTGTGTGTGTGTGTGTGTGTGTGTGTGTGTGTGTGTGTGTGTGTGTGTGTGTGTCTGTGTGTCTGTGCGCGCGCGCGCGCGTGTGTGTGTGCGTGTGTGCGTGCGTGCGTGCGCGCGCGCGCCGCGCGTTTGTGGTGTCTAAATGTGTGTGTGCGTGCATGTGTGTGTGTGCGTGTGTGTAAATGTGTGTGTGTGTGTGTGTGTGTGTGTGTGTGAGCGAGTGTGTGTGTGTGTGTGTGTGTGCGTGTGTTGTGTGTGTGTGTGTGTGTGTGTGTGTGTGTGTGCGCGCGCGCGCGCGCGTTTGAAAAAGAGAGAGAGAGAGAGAGAGAGAGAGAGAGAGAGAGAGAGAGAGAGAGAGAGAGAGAGGGTGGGAAGAATTGCAAATGTAAGAGCGAATAATTCGTATTGTCACTATAATTTTCTTGTAAGCCATATCATGTCAGGACCGTTGCTCTTGAACAGACAGAAAACTCGCTTCTTCCCATTGTGTGGCACTGTGAACATGACCGTTGGTGACTATGTTGACCTTATTGAATAGCGAAAGACGAACTGTACATTACATATGTGAGCTGTCAGAAAAATCAGAGCAATCTGAAGTTCCCCCACTCGTCTCGCTGCCAGACTTGGGGAATGGAACCACCTTCCCACACCAACTTTCCTCATCTTTAATTCGCTGTCCTCACCAGCACTGGAGCTTCAAATTTCTGGCTTGTGACGTCAAAAGTCGCTGCCTGGCCACAGATATCATCATGGACCCTGCGTGGGACACGTCACTTTCGTCATGGTGCGAAGCGCCCCCCACTTTATTTCCGTTGTACTTTCTCTGTGAGCGGGAGAAGCAAGTTGTGCCGTTCACTCTGGTGTGCGATTCTCGAGAGGACTGTTATGATGGCGGTGATGAAGACTTCTGCACCTATCGGCCGTGTCCACCCCACGCCCCCATTCCGTGCGGAAACAGTGGACAGGTGAGTCACTACGAATGAGGCTATAAACTGAGTGAAAGTTGGGGGGTATAAAGCAAAATATCAATGACCTGTGGGTGATGCTCATTGGCATGGGTGAGATCAATAGTACCGTAGGTTAATGGTCATTGTGGTAAGTGGAATAATAAGGTGACATTGGTATAATGTCGCAGGTTGAGAAAGAGGGTGGAGGGGAGTAGGGGTAGATGACTGATGGGTGATGATCATGGATCATTTGAGATAAACAGTACTGATCATCACCCATACCGCTACCCCTCTCCACCCTGTTTCTCAACCTGCAACATTAAACTAATGCCCACTTATTTTTCCACTTACCACAATGACCTTCACCCTACAGCACTGTTGATCTCACCCATGCCAGTGAGCATCACCCACAGGTCATTGATATTTTCCTTTATACCCCCAACTTTCACCATTGCTCCATCACCACTACATTTTTCCACTTATACAACAATAATCATCATCCTATGGTTACTACTGATCTAAAATGATTCCCATTTTAGCAGTCACTGAAAATACTCCCATCCAGTGAACACCTTCATACTGCACTATCTATGGAAACGAAGAAGCTGACCAATTCACAAAGGAAGGAGGACAGCAGTCCCAACTGTAAAAGATAGCCTCCTTGAAGAAATCAGAAGTATTTCCAAGAGACAAATAGAAGGATGACTTGAGCAGCACCCAGACTTCAACAAGAGGGATGCATACTACCGGATGCCCAGATCAGACCAAGTGAACATTGTGAGACTCAGGATAGGGCTCTCCAGACTTTAACATCACAGGTCCACTATATTCCACACCCGTGAGAAATCAATCTATCAATGCAGTACAACCCCAGAGACAGCGGAACATTCCCAGCTAAACCCAAACTAGAAACCTAGCCTGCCAACTCACACAATGAGTGCAAAACCTCACTGACCACTGGAGGGTCTTCACCATACAGCAGCCTCCGTCAGTACCTCCAGGACTCCTACCTAAGTAACTGAAGAAGAAGACCATCATTGTGAGACTGAGAACAGGGCGCTCCAGACTGCCACATCACATCTCCACAATATTCTACACTGGCGAGTCTTCAATTTATCCATGCCGCCCCAGTGACAGCGGAACATTCCCAGCAGCCTTTGCCAGTACCCTCCAGGATTCCTGCTAAGTGAACAGAGAGAAGACCTTCCTATGGTGCTGTTGATCTCACTTGATCATCACCCATCAGTGACTGATTAATGAAGTTGCGTGTGTGTGTGTGTGTGTGTGTGTGTGTGTGTGTGTGTGTGTGTGTGTGTGTGTTTAGTGTGTGTGTTCAGTGTATATATATATATATATATATATATATTATATATATATATATATATATATATATATGTGTATGTGTGTGCGTGTGTGAATATGTGTGACAACTTTCCACAGTTAGTCTCATCGCCATCATAACTCGCCCAATATACTGTTTACATGTGGTCCCCCCACGATCGATGAAGTTATAAGAGACGACAATGGTAATTATATTATTGTATGTTTTAGAACCATGAACACAAACATCCCAATAAGGATGATCCCAACTTCTATAAACAGTTAACAGTTCTGATTAAAAAATACAATAACAAAAATGTAGTTGCGGTCGGTGACTGAAATTTGGTTCTGAATCCAAGAATAGATTATTACAATTACAAGCAAATAAATAATCCTAATGCAAAGGAACAAGTAGAAGCAATGATGTCGGAGTTAGAATTGACAGATATTTGGCGAGACGAAAACCCTAACGCTAAGCGTTACACTTGGAGAAAACCCAATCCGCTTAAGCAGAGTAGACTTTTTTTTTTTCTTTTCATCCGACTACCTAATCTGGTGTGTAGATATAAAAATAGACATTCATCCGGGTTACTTGACAGGCCATTCAATGGTTCATTTGCAACTCAAATTTGGTAAAACTGAAAAGCGAACTACGTTTTGGAAGTTTAACAGTTCACATTTAAGGGATAGTCAATATATCATCAAGGAAACTAAGGAACTCATTCATTCTGTCATAAGAGAGTATGCAGTTGCGGACACGAACAAAAATATGTGAGAAAATAATTTAGCATTTGATATTCAGTTTATCGTTTCGGACAAATTTTTTTTCTGGACTTTCTGCTGATTTAAATCCGTGCTAAAACCATTGTTTTCGCTACCATGAAAAAGAAAGTCAATTACAAAGGGAAGATACTTGCATTAAAGACATACAGCGTTCAGAGAAAATTGACGTAAAGCTGATAAAGATCCGAAATTCTTAAAACATAAGAAATGATGAACTCTAAGCATTGCGTAAAAAGAAAATGGAAGGAGTAATGATAAGGTCTAGGGCCATATGAACTGCAGAAGGGGAAAAGATCACACCGCATTTTTCTTCGCTAGAGAAAAGGAATTATGTGAGCAAAACAATGACTAATCTTGTGGATAAAGATGAGAATGTGCTGCAAGACCAATGTGAAATATGAAGGGGAGTGCATTTTTTTTTTCAAACACTTTATTCTGAAAGAAAAGTGAAAGATGCCAAATTGAGAATTTAATTTAATTAATGACGTGCCTAAATTAACACCGGATGAAGCACAATCACAGCATTTGCTTTGAAAAATATGGCAAATTATGAAAGTCCAGGAACAAATGGATTCAATACTGAATTCTTTATATTCTTTTGGAAAGACCTTGGCCCTTTTATTGTGACAGCACTAAATGATAGTTTGAAAGATAGTGAACTTTCCCATACCCAGAGAGAAGGAATAAGAATCTGCATACCAACGGACGACAAACCTATACAATATATATATATATATATATATATATATATATATATATATATATATATATATATATATATATATATATATATATATATATTGAAGACCCATTTCCTTACTTAACGTTATATTTAAAATTGGTTCATCCTGTATGGCCAATAGAATTAGAGCCGTATTGCCTTCAATCATTCACGAGGAGCAAACAGGCTTTATGGCAAACCGTTACATTGGTGATAATGTAGAGGCTTATTTATGATTTAATTCACTATTTGAAAGCTAAATCCTTACCAGGGGTGTTGATTTGTTTTAGATTTTGAGAAGCATTTGATTCTTTGAATTGGGAATTTATGTGTAAAGTTCTTAGGGCTTTTGGGTTTTCTGAGAACTGTTTAAGGTGGATTCAAACATTTTACAAAAACACAAAGTCGACTGTTGTTGTCAATGGTCAGGTAACGGAATGGTTGACTGTCCAACGCGGATGTAGACAAGGGGACCCCATCTCTCCTTATTTATTTATTTTATGTGCTGAGATAATGGCAATAATGATTTATGAAAACAAAGATATAAAGGAGTTTTTATTAATGAAACAGACCATAAAACTTCTCAGGTCGCTAATGACACTCAGTTAATGAACATAGGAGACAGAAAATCTTTTGAACAAAGTATGCAACCGGTGGAAATATTTGGACAGTACTCTGGATTACACATCAATGTAGATAAAACTCAAGCAATGTGGCTAGGATTTATGAGAACATTAACTACAAGGTATTTACCACATCTGAAAATAAACTAGAAATCAGACAGACAGATTTAAGATACTGAGAATTTGGCTGACAAGCGATCTAAAGCATTGCGAGGCAATCAATTACAGCGATAAATTTGAAGAAGTGGTAGCATTGTTTAAAATTTGGTCCAAGAGAAATATTACTCCGCTGGGAAGGATGGCTGTTCTGAAATCTTTGATTCTTTCAAAACTGATACATCTGTGGATTGTGTTGCCTAACCCACCCGATGATTTCATGGCAGATCTCCAGAAAGCGTGTTTCAGATTTGTATGGGAATGGAAAACAAGACAAAATTAATAGGAAGACAACTGTTAAAAGTGTAAAAGGTGGTGGTTTTAATGTACCTGAAGTTAAAACATATTTAATGTCTGCTAAAATTACATGAATACGGAAATTTTATTATTCTAAGCATAACTGGAAAAGTATTTGTACCCAGTCATATCCCATATTAAATAAACTAGATATGTACGGACCATTGTGTGTTAATCTTAAAAAAAAAAAAAAAAAAAAAAAAAGAAAGAAAGAAAGAAGGATGACCCATTTTTGAAGCATGTTTTCAGTGCATATCAACTGTTTTGGAAGAAAGTAGAACCTAAAACAAGTACAGATTTACTAGCCGAACCATTCATGTACAATGAACGCGTTAAACGTGGAAACAAAGTTATTGAATCAACGAACTGCACAGAAAATGGCGTTCCATTGCATTGCAGATTTTGTGAATGTAGACGGAAGATTTTTGTCTTTAACTGAATTCAACTCTCGTTTCCAGGTCAGCATTGTCTGTTTGACGTACGGTGGGTATCTATCATGTATTCGACAATATATAATTAAACATAATATCGCTTTAGAAAATAATAGCAAGTCTGACCTTCCATGCGCCCTGAAAACGATTTTATCGATTTGTAAAGGTATGAACCTTTATTATCGCATATTAGTAGACGATAGCCCAGCTCCTAACTGTTGTAAAAAAATGGAATAATACAATGGAAGGCGAAATAGTTTGGCAAATGTTTTCAAAAGGTACGCGCAATTTTTGAAGTGACATTGAAATGGTTTCAAATGAGGATCGTACATCAAATTCTTGGTACAAATATTATGTTGAAAGAAAGGGGTGTGGTTGGCGTTAACTCTTGTACGTTTTGCCATACAGAAAAGGAATCTATAACACATTTATTTTGGGGATGTAATATGATCAAATCACTCTGGACTAAACTCATCAAAGAAATTAATGAAAACTGGAAAATGACGTTAAATTTGAACGAAAATTTCGTAGTTTTAGGTACTGATAAACAGATTGAAAATGTTTGCCGAATTGTTTTATATTTCAATGTAAACAAAACAAATGTGTTCCAATGTGCAGTGTATTTAGGAAACGACTATCAGGAAAGTTTAAAATTGAAGAATATATAGCCAACATTAATTGCCTGACACGATTTGGAAAAAAATACGGAAATCGTATATACCTTTCATTATTACAGATTAAAGAAAATCTTCAGCCTCAAAAAAAAAAAAAAAAAAAAAAAAAAAAAGAAAAAGAAAAAAAAATGTGACACGAGTGCTGGTTGCAATGGAAATCTTCGTTTAGAAGCAACCAAACTATCACGAACTTCCTTATTCCTAATGTTCTGACATCAGTGTGGTTGAAAAGGAAATCTTGCTCAAAATATGACTTAATCACTATATAGTCATCATTTAAATTTGAGAGCAAAGCTCTTGTTATAAAGGAAAGCTTGCTATTCATGTATTGTAAACTGTAAAGTTTATTATCATGATTTGAACTTATGTTCATGGTACCATAAACTTAAAAGACCGGAGACTGTAAAGCGATTGATACTGTGCTTTAGCAAATTGATCGTGAAATTATTGTAATTCCTTGATGTGGCTTCATGACGACCTAACGTGCTTGAATTTGATTGTATTTTTTGTATTGTTCTATCCCTCCCACCCTCCTTATGGCCCACTTGTGAAATAAACTAAAGCCTTCACCCCCCCCCCCAAAAAAAAAAAAAAAAAAAAAAATTGCTACCACTGCAACACACACACACACACACACACACACACACACACACACACACACACACTTACACGCTCGCGCGCGCACACACACGCGCACGCACGCACACACAACACACACACACACACACACACACACACACACACACACACACACACACACACGCGCGCGCACACACACACACACACACACACACACACACACACACACACGCTCGCGCGCGCGCGCGCACGCACACACACACGCACACGCGCAAACACACACACACACACACACACACACACACACACACACACACACACACACGCACAGCAGAGAGAGAGAGAGAGAGAGAGAGAGAGAGAGAGAGAGAGAGAGAGAGAGAGAGAGAGAGAGAGAGAGCTTTCCTCGTGTTGTCTGCGGTATTAGTGATATGGTTTCTCCTCCATATTCATGTATT